>JAUMHF010000014.1:437003-449703 GCA_032359275.1 Microctenopoma steveboyesi | reverse complement strand
CTGGCCTTCAACATCTGGAACAAGATGAAGGACCTGGTCTCCTACACGCCTGTGGTTCTGGATCCAAACACTGCTCATCCAGAACTGATCCTGTCAGAGGATCTGACCAATGTGAGACAAGGAGAGAAACAGCAGCTTCCTGATAATCCGGAGAGGATAGATAAATACTGGTCTGTCCTGGGCTCTGAGGGTTTTAACTCAGGGACTCACAGCTGGGTTGTTGATGTTGGAGACAGTACACGCTGGATACTGGGTGTGTCAGCAGAGTCTGTCCAGATAAAGGGAGACATATGGTCTAGATTATGGATAATGATCTTTTATGAAGATAAATATTCAGCATGGTCACCACTGGCACCATTCACTGTTCTTCCAGTGCAGAAGAAGATCCAGAGGATCAGGGTGAATCTGGACTGGAGCAGAGGAAAACTTTCATTCTCTGATCCTGATACTAACACACACATACACACCTTCACACACACTTTCACCGAGACCATGTTTCCATATGTCAATGTGGAAAAGCTCCCAGTTCAGGTTCTACCAGAGAAGTTATCTGTGACAGTGTGTCAGAGCGAAGAGGAGTGAAGAGGATGATTAGATGTGCTGTATAAAGTCTGTTATTTCTCAAACGTTCAAAGTTCACATATTACTTATTGATTATTTTACACACTTTGATTTCAGATTATTGGAGACTGTAGTGAGACTAAAACCAACTTCCGATCTAATTATACCATGAACTGTGGACTAAAGACTGTCTCTACTGTGTCTACTGGACAGCCGTGTCCAAACTACGCGGACAAATATAATGACATGGCCCACACCTGAAATGTTATCTGGAGGCTTTAACACAAGCGGCGCTATTGTCCATGGTAAATCTTCACAAAACAAGAGTAACCAGAGAAAATTTTTGTTCTTTGACCAAAAATAAATAGTGAGTGAGATATTTTTGCTAGAATTCAATGGTTTGATTTTCAATTAAGCTGTTTCAGTGATTGAGGAGAAACGACGACACAACGAGCGCCGACCTCCACTGATGAGGAGCGCTCAGCAGGTGATTTTTTGCAGGTAGGGAGCAACACTGGCTACAGACATTTCTGAAGCAGCATTAGATGCACCTGGCAACAGATGGGGTTCCAGCAGAGGGACGGCGACGGTATCATCCACCATAAGCTCTCGGTGCCAAGACAGTCCAGCTCCATGATGTGATGAACATTGTTGGTTAAACTGTCACCAGAATTCGAGCATGAGAGCTGCACCACAGAGAATTTGGAGCTTTCTTATGTGAAGTCAATGCTGAATACAGGGACCCAGTTTTGAAGGAGAAGGACCGTCCTCTTCATGAGCTGCGGGACCCTCTGTGGTCGGCAGACCCAGCTTTTTACTGAACATCTGAACAAGAGCCTACACCAACTTCATTTAGGTATCGTCACTTCTAGTTTGGGCCCAGCGGTGCATCTGTTGTTCTGTGTGTGGCCCTCGTTGGAAAAAGTTTGGACACCCCTGCTCTAGTCCAAAACAGCTCAGTTATTTAATACATGTACTTTATGTGTGCTCCTGTTGCTTGTCGCTTGTAGGACTTGGATTTACTTTGAGCATGTGGTGATGTAGCAGAAACACATGCAACTAAAATTAGTACAGTAATGAAGTTCTAATTAAAAAATGATTTTGATTTGTCCCTTACATAAAATATTAATAAAATATTACAAGGTCACTCATTTTGTTGACTTAGCATTATGTAAAAGATATTTACTGTAAAAAGCAGCAATCTTTTGTCTGGAAAACTGAAATAAATAAACTGAAGAGCATGCTTGAGTCAAATTCTCTGGAGGCTACTGTCGCTGGTTCAGTAACAATAATAATTTAATTTAAAGTATGAAAGTGTGTTCAGTCTTGTTTAAAATTTCAATCACATATCTAGGACCAAGTATGACAACACAGGACGATGATGAATGGAGCGAGTACAGGTTTCAAAAAGCCATTTGTGCCTATGTTAAAGGTAAATAGTCTGAATTTTACTTTGTACAGATCACAGGGCAGACGACCAGGTAAGTGTAGCCCTGACCGTTAGTGTTCATGTTTTATTATGGCCACAGATTCAAGAAGCATTTTTACGAATACGGACATTCACAGTTAGAAGTTTCTAACCCCCCCCACACACACACACACCTCCTGTAAACCTGAATTTCAACTGATTAACATTGACTTTAAACTAAAATGAAACTAAAGTGCTGACGAAATAATAATAATTAAAAAAAAAAAAACTAAACTGTTTCTTCAATGGCATAACGTCGTCTTTTCATTTCAACAATCCTGGTATTAACAAAGGATGAGATGACATCTTTTAAAATGGTATTTTACTGTAGGTGGAGGTCATATGAACCATTGTCGTCGTTATGATGATGAGAGTTAATGCGTCCACTGATCCAAACACATCATGAAGGAACACTGTTCACATTCATGAGCTCTGCTGTCAATCAAAACACAAACATGAATAAAAGGTTCTGACTCACCTCTAGATACTAAAGTACCTGAACAGTCATCAGGAAGTTTCCTAATAATCACTGGATCATCTTCATTATTATTATATTTAAGTTCCAGTCTCTGCCTGCTGATCTTCTGGACTCAGTCAAACACAAACACTCTGCAGGAATGTGAAAGAAACAGGATTAAGAGTTGATGAAAGCATAAAACCACCAGTGCCGAGTCCTTCAAACCATAAATGATGGTTAACATCTTCTTCATCAGATCTACTGGAGCCTCACAGTAGGAGTCTGTTGTCCTCTTCCTCATTTCTGAAAACACTCCGTTTGTCCCAGGGGACAGTAAACACAGCCTCACAGGAAGTTGGTTTTGAGCGTGATGCTGGGGGAGGACTTTGTGCTGCGGGTGGTGGTGTTAGCACTGCTAGCTTTAGCAATCAGACTCTCCTGGTTTCCTTTGATGGCAGCTTCCAGACGAGACTTCAGGTGAGGAGAAGACGCAACAAGAGACCTGAAACCAAACACCAAAGATGTCCCCTGTCGTTACATTTATTAAATCTGTCAACATTTGAAAATCATTGGTTCACTTAATACTTAGCTGAGTTTCTACCTGAAGACGGCCGAGTGCTGGGGGCCGAGACGCATCAGGTCCTCGAGCGCTGCCTGGTGTAGAGACCTGGAGGCTGTGGGGGCTGAGCCCAGCGCGTTTTCATCCAGGAGGAAGGAGATGAGGAGAGGAAGAAAGACGGACATCAACTGAGGACCTGAAGATCACAATGAGACAGGGGAGGATCTTTGAGATCCTTCTATGTTTACGGATGATGCACTTAAAAATCAGAACAGAAATATTTTACCTATTTAGCCAAACAAACTGTTACTCAGCGTCTATTTAAGTACATGTAAAAACCTTGGTTAATCCCAGACACTATGTTACTAGTCAAACAAATACTTACTTTCAGTTTCAGAGTCTTCACTGACAAATTAAAGCAACAACCAGTGACAGTGAAATAAATGTGTAAATGAGCTGAATATTTAAAAGTTAGTTCAGGTCTTTTCTCTTGTGTGCGAGAATAAACTCACGAAGCAGAGAATAATGTGATGAGGTGTCTTTACTTCTTCATTATCCTGATGAAGGGACGAAGAACTGTGTCTTTGACCTGGACCACCTGCACAGACCTGGGACTTTCTGTTTTTATTCAGTCACACGTCCGTGACCCTGCTTTTATCTTCAGTTTACCTGCCTCCTGCTATGTGTTCTGCTGCTGCCTCTACTCACGCTGTGACTCGTCTGCAGCCTGGACCAGAGCCTCCATCGCTCGGACTCCCTCCAGGACTCCCACAAACTCCTCTGGACTCTGAGGACGACTCCTCTCCACCTTCTGATGAGGAAACACGTCAGTAACTAACATATAAATGAAACTAAATCAATCGTTACACATCCTGACTCATCGTTACTGATCCTGACGCATCCTGACTCATGGTTCCGCATGGTTCCGCATGGTTCCGCATGGTTCCGCATGGTTCCGCATGGTTCCGCATCCTGACTCATCGTTCCGCATGGTTCCGCATCCTGACGCCTGGTTCCGCATGGTTCCGCATCCTGACGCATGGTTCCGCATGGTTCCGCATCCTGACGCATGGTTCCGCATCCTGACGCATCGTTACGCATCCTGACTCCTCGTTACGCATCCTGACTCCTCGTTCCGCATCGTTACGCATCCTGACTCCTCGTTACGCATCCTGACTCCTCGTTACGCATCCTGACTCATCGTTACGCATCCTGACTCATCGTTACGCATCCTGACTCATCGTTACGCATCCTGACTCATCGTTACACATCGTGACGCATCGTTACGCATCCTGACTCATCGTGACGCATCGTTACGCATCCTGACTCATCGTTACGCATCCTGACTCCTCGTTACGCATCGTTACGCATCCTGACTCCTCGTTACGCATCGTTACGCATCCTGACTCCTCGTTACGCATCCTGACTCCTCGTTACGCATCGTTACGCATCCTGACTCCTCGTTACGCATCGCTACGCATCCTGACTCCTCGTTACGCATCCTGACTCCTCGTTACGCATCCTGACTCCTCGTTACGCATCCTGACTCCTCGTTACGCATCGTTACGCATCCTGACTCATCGTTACACATCCTGACTCATCGTTATGCATCGTTACACATCCTGACGTGCCTCGGTCTGTGATTTAAATGTGACTCAACAAACAAACAGCTGATAAATAAACATTGAAACACTGTGGTGACTCTGATTCTGCTTCTGGTTCAGTACCTGGAGGAACCGGACCAGCGGTGGTCCGAGAGCCTGGATGTAGGGCACAGCAACAGCTGGTGGAGCCTGAAACACCGACACCAACAGCTGGAAACATCGACTGACCACCTGCAGCAGAGGAAGGATTTTATCATTATTCGCAGAACCTCTGCAGGTTAAAGGAGAAACGCCTCAGTCTGTCTCTGGTACCGACCTGTGGGTCTTTAGAGTCCATGCTGACAGTGAAGCGCTGCAGACAGAGTGTGTGCATGGGCTCCACGGTGCAGACGTCTGGACCAGCAGACAGCAGGAACACAGTCAGAGCTGTGAGCAGGCTGATCTGATCCACAACACACCCGGAGTCTGCTGAGAACCACATTCATTCAGTTATTGATATTTGAACGGATCAGAATGATTCTGTGTTAGTGAGGCTAAACGTGTTGTTTATACCGGCGTCCCACAGACCCAGCAGCGTGAACACAGCAGATCTCAGCAGCTGGTTCCAGGATCCTCTGCTTTTCTCCTGTCGGCTCATCGGAGACGTCAGGACAGACTTCAGAGCCTGAAGAGTCGCCTGGACCATGACGCCCAGACCTGCTCCACCAGCTGCCCCCAGGGCACCTGGAGACCACATGTTTATGCAGTGAGCTCAGTTAGACTTTAGAGACGGTTCAGATGAGTGTGTGTGTCACCTGTGTGTGTGCTGGGCTGGTGAAGCAGCTCTCTGATGACTCCCAGCAGCAGGTAGAGGACAGTGGGGAGGATGGAGACACTGCCTGTGAGAAGACACCCCACCACCACCGATCAGAGAACAGTCACAGTGCACAGAGCATCAGTGTGAGTGTTTCTGCAGTGTGACCTCACCTTCAGGGGAGCAGAGGGACGGCAGCTCAGACAGGACACACAGAGCCGACGCCACCAGGCGACAGTCGCTGTCGGTCAGAGTCCAGACTGAAGCTCCAGGACCTGACACACAAACACACACGTTCACTGTTGAGAGAGAACTGAGACATACCTGCCCCCCCTTTTCTCTGCTTCTCGTACCGGTTGTTCTGGTTCCAGTAAGTTTGGGGCTGAGTTGTGGGAGCTTCCGGACTAACACACATAGGCAGAGCTCCAGCGCTCCGAACACAAGCGAGCGTCCAGGAATCAGGCCGCCGGTGTCCCGCCCCTCTCCAAACTCCGGCAGCATCTCCTTCTCAGCCGCTCCATCGTCCACTGTAGAAAACAGGGTTTTAGAAACGATGATGAAAGCCTGCTGCTTCTGTTCTGGACCGGTCCAGTGGCTGTGTGTGTGTGTGTGTGTGTGTCTCTATGTCTGTGTGTGTGCGTCTGTGTGTGCGTGTCTCTCTGTGTGTGTGTGTGTGTCTCTATGTCTGTGTGTGTGTCTCTATGTCTGTGTGTGTGTCTCTATGTCTCTGTGTGTGCGTGTGTGTGTCTCTGTGTGTGCGTGTGTTCACCCTCTGCACTGTGCCGTTTCTCCCTGACGTGCTCCTGCGCTGCCGTCACGATCTGTTGCAGTAGATCCAGAACGGCGAGATGAACAGACGCCGACTCTCTGGTGACCATGAGTCTGTGCAGGACGCTGATCAGTTCCACACTCAGAGCCTGACGAGACAAACAAAAAGGAAACTTTAGTGGATCAGCTCTGAACTCAGATTCAGCCTTAACTTGTGTCGAAACTCTGCGTTCGAGCCTTGACTGTGTTTGAATGTTTGTTCTGGTCCAGAATTCGTTTGCGGACCTGGTCTGAAGTCAAGAATTCTGGAATAATGTTCATCAGACTAAAGTTCCTGCTTTGGCTCCAGCTGTGTCTCACCTGGTCGCTCCCAAACTTAGCTCGGGGCCAGGAGACGTCCAGCAGGACCTGCAGGGCTCGCAGACAGGAAGTGATGTTGTCCATCTGGTCCTCAGAGTGTGGAGAACACAGAAATTCCACACTCACTCCTGGAAACACACCAAGCCAAACTCAATACGAGAACAGAACAGAACAGTTTAGTGCAACATAGATAAATGTTTTGATCTTTGGTTCCTGACCCAGTATGAGGTGCAGTCGGTCACTGTTGACGTCCTCCGGACTCTTCTGTCCACGGATGGAGCTGGTTTGTCCCATTGAGGTGGGAGTAGCCGGTCTGGACAGGCTGGCAGGCGTGTCGTCCGATATTACAAAACCTGAAACACAGTAACATCCTCACAGTTCCACCGAGGAGAAGAGTGAGGAGCAGAGAGGAGGGCGAGGAGGACTGACCTGTGCTGTGGAGCCAGAGGGCGGTGGCGTGGAGGATGGGAGCCCAGGAGGAGGAGTAATGAGCTCTGGCCTGGTTCACTGTCTCTGCTGTGTAAAAGGAACCTCCTGCAGGAGAATCGTTTTTTTTGAATGAATGCAGCTTGTACCGGGTCTGATTTGATGATGGATCAGAACCACCTCCTGCTCTCTGCTCCTCACCTGTAGCAGGTAGCTGTGAAGCGTACTCCTGCGGGAGGGTCAGCAGGGCGTAGTCCTGCAGCGCCGCTAACCACAGATGGCTCAGTGTCATCAGGTCTGACTGGACCAGTTTCAGGAGGCCGGCCCCTCCTGACTCTGACCCGTCATTGGTCAGGGAGGAGACTGACGGGTCAGCTGACCTCCCGGGGCTCTGCGTCTCTCTGCTCCTCTGGACAGCCACGATGTAAACCTGAGAACATGAAGCAGAGAAGCAGCCGCCTCAGCGTTAACTGTAACCACAGGAAAAAACGTCCAACACCAGAACCCACCTCAGCCCAGGCCTTGAGGACGGCCAGCGTCTCCATGGTAGCAGTGGCCTCGTTGTACAGCTGGCTCGACATGTCCCTCCCCGTCTGGACTCTGGCCAATGAGGAGGCCAGGAGCTGGTGGACGCGCCGCAGGTCACGGAGGTCACTGACAACGGCGCTGGCAATCCAGGCGCTGCACACCTGTAGAGGACGAGGTCAAAGGTCACGTTCGGTTACCTGGACAGTAACGCGTGAAACATAATGACATGAACTTCTCTGATCACCTGACAAGCTTTGGCTGTGACATCAGGAGGAGCATCAGCAGTGAAGGCTGGTCTGAGAGCAGCTCCAACCTGCACACACACACACACACACACACCCACACACACAGAGACACACAAAGAGACACACACACACACACAGAGACGCACACACACACACACACACACACACAGACACAGACACACAGAGACACACACACACACACACAAAGACACACACACAGTTTATTCTTCTGAATTTAAAAACACGAGGACACCAGGATCGAGCTACTTTAGTTTCCTTACATTCGCCTGGTACTGCTCCAGGATCACATGACCCGGGAACTCGGGCTCAGGGATGGAGGAGAACCGTTTGATGATCACCAGCAGGGTCTGAAGACCGGCCAATCTCAGCTGGTCACTGTGATCTGTAGCTGCCATGAACGCCATGCGGACCAGGTCACCGAGATGGAGGACCAGGAAGTCTGAGGACAGACAGGCGAGGTGAGCCGGGTCCACAAACACAGACTGAACCAGGTCCATGTGGGGTTCTTACCCGTCGACTCCTGCAAGCGTCGCTCCTGAGCCAGAGCCATGTCGAAGTGAGCCGGGTCAGCGTTCTCACACTGAGCTATGATGCGACACACACACTCCATGGCAAAGCGGCGCGTGGCCCAGCGCAGGGCTGTGAAAGGCCCGCCGGACTCGGACCGAGCTTTGAAAGCAGAGGAGTCGTCGTCCCTGCCGGCGTCTGTGTCCTCGTCCTCCTGACTCGCCTCCGCTGGAGCCCGACAGTCTGAGGTGGAGTGAGAGTAAAGTTCATTCCTGACCATGGTTAAATTCCATTGCCTGCACTGTAGTTCTGACCCGTTCTTGTGCCAGGTGACTGGACCCACCTGTGGTCGCAGACAGGACATCCTTGCAGAGTTTAAGCCAGTGTCCTAGTTTCCTGCTGGTGACGCTGGATGTAATCATGTGGCTCAGAGTCTCCTGTATGTCCTTCCTCAGACCGGAATCGGACTCCCGGTCCAACAGGGTGAACAGAGCTCCTTCCAGACCCACTTCCTTTATGGTGACATCTGCACAAACATATCTCTGTGATTATTATTGTTTCATATCACGGTTACAACAAACGACTGTCAGTGGGACAAAGAGTGAACGTATTTGTCTGATGTCCTGCTGCGGGTCTGCGCGTCTCACCGAGCTGCGTGTTGTCTCGTCTCTGTGCATCTTTGACCAAAGTTACAGCGTGTTCAGACACCTGCAGCGCCTCCCGCTGGACGAGCTGCCGCAGACACGCCACCACCGCCCGCCGCAGCCACAGGTAAGAACTGCAGAGGTTAGCCTGACACACACAGACACGCACATATACACACAGAGACACACGCACACACACACACAGAGAAGTTAACACCCGGAGACCCAGAGGCATCAACAAAAAACAACAAACAAGCAGCTGGTGATAAATTTAAACTGAGTGTGTTGGATGAACCTCTTCTCTCTGAAGGAAACAAATAGCTTTAGTAAAACTGGAGGGTGGGGGCGTGGGCGGCACAATAAGCTGGTGTTACTGTCAGTCAGCAAAACAAACAACGTGAAACACTCAGCAAAATAAATGAGAGTTAGGAAAATTAAGTGCAACAGAAAAACGAACAGAAAGCATGTTAATACGACAAAAGAACTGCTGAAGGTTCAACAGGAAGGAAACACTGAGCTTCAGGTCTGAGAAAGGACCTACCAACATGGAAAAATCCATCAAGATCTGCTGTAAGACACAGCACAGGGTCAAAAACACACAGTCACAGAGGTGTTCACAGTCACACAGGTGGTGTGTTCAAGTGAACTCACACAGAGGGCAGGTACGAGGTCGGCCAGGTTGACGTGTGGAGGGGAGAACATGTGCAGCTGCTGCAGACAGGACACGGCTCTGGTCTGGACCAGACAGTCGGGACTGGCCTGCATCACTCCACATCCCACCAGGCAGCTGGAGCGCAGGCCGGACACGGTCACTCCGTCACCTGACAAACACAATGCACACACGTTCACCCAGAGGCCTCCTGACACCGTGAACGCGTGGGGGCGGGGGCGGGGGCGTACCCTGCAGGTCCGGGCCCAGGCAGGTGATGAGGGCGTGCAGACAGCGCCCCAGGCTGTGGTGGACCTCAGGGTGCGTGGGTGGAGCAGACAGCAGCAGACGTAGCACGAGAGCGAAGGACGGTTCAGCGTGAGCACGATACAGATTACTGGACAGGTCGACCACCAGAGACAGACTGTGCAGAGACCAGGTCTGGACCCGGCAGAACCAGGAAAATCAAGGTTAATTCAACTGGGTAGAGATTTACCAGCTACATTTTATTTTCATGTTGAGGTTTTAACTTGACCAGAACAGACTGGACCAACCTGGACCTCAGGGGACGTGCTGTCCTGGCTCAGAGTGAACAGGACTCCCAGACACGTGGACAGGTGTTGAGGTGAGCCCATTCCTCCAGTGTAGCGATAAAGCGCCCCCAGAGCCAGAGCGTAGCCGCTTCGAGACGCCGCATCCCGAGCGGACTTTAGCCTGAACACAGTCACAGTGAGCAGCAGGGTCTCAGCATCATAACGTTGGACAGCCGAGACCCGGGATGAGGGTGAACCCATCCCAACAAGCGTGACGTCTGGGAACCCAACGGGTTTTAATAAAGTCATGTGTTAACGTCCACTCACCTGTCAAAGCAAAGCAAAGACACAGAGACGGTGAAGCCAGGGTCTCCGACCAGCTGCACCAGTCGGGACAGACCTTCTGCAGCCAGACAGCGCAGCAGAGGACTGAGGCTCTCTAGCCCTCCCGATAGGAGGGACAACGCTGGGGAGCGGATTTCTTCTGGGCCCAGAGAACCTCGAACACTGCCCTGGTGCTGAGAGGGGGGTTTAATCAGTAACAGTCGTGGACCATCAACACACCTGTTCACTGTGCCAGTGGTGCAGTACCTTCAGCAGGCAGCAGAGGGCAGCACAGAGGTGCGTTTGGACGGTCTGCTGACGTTGACCTTTGACCTGGTTCACCGTCTCTGCAAACTGCTCCAGTATCTTCACTCTAACGTAAACACGCGTATGTAGTGAAACGATTACCATAAAGTTAGATTAAAACTTTATCGACAGTCAGATGTTCTTAACAATTAGGTGACAGGAGACGACATGAGGCTCAGATACGGAGCAGCTGCTCTGTGCTAGTTAACCCGTGTCACCAGTACGGAGCAGCTGCTCCGTGCTAGTTAACCCGTGTCACCAGTACGGAGCAGCTGCTCCGTGCTAGTTAACCCGTATGGAGCAGCGTTACCTCTGAGCAGAGATGATGTGGGGGAAAACAACCCCGAACAGACGCACGGCAGCAGCACTCAGAGCAATAGGAGGAGGAAGAGGAGCAGGAACTTCATCAGTCATCTCACACAGACTGAAGGGGTCGTTGTCCAGGGAGCCTCCTCCAACACTGCTGCTGTGGAGCTGACACACACACACACACACACACACACACACACACACACAAATAAGAGATATAATCTCGTCACAGGTCAGTTCACGTTGGAGATAAAAGTGTAATGTACCTGTTCCTCAATGTATTTGTGGTCTGTGTCGTGGAGGGCGGGGCCAACCAGTGGCAGGTCGTCATGGTGACAGAGGGGGGGCAGCAGGGTGAGCTCTGAATATGGTTGGTTCAGGTTGTCCTGACCAGACAGATCCGAGACCAGCTGGTTCATCACCAAACCAAAACTCTCTGCACAAGCAAAAAAACAGATCTTAGTCCCTCATGAGAGAGAAGATGTGGCTCAGTGGGTTCACGTCAGACTGGGATGCAGAAGGTCGCAGGTTCAAATCCCCGTCTGGCCAAAGCTGACAAGCAAAGAAAAGTAACTAGGCAACAAGAAAAAGGAAGTAAGGAGTGAAGGAGGTGAGCTGTTACCTTGGTAGGTGTGAGGAGGCAGCAGAGCGAGCAGCTCGTAGACTCTCAGTCTGTAGATAATGGACCAGCAACGAACAGAGCTGCTGTAAGACCTGATGAGAGCAGGTAACCTGTAGGCGTGGACACACACACACACACAGACAGAGTCCATTCTCAAGTCTCATCATTAAGTAATAACCATAAACCACAGCAAACTCTGACCGATCACACACAGACTTTGTGAGCAGCGCTATGCCGCAGGTCAATGGCGTGAGCAGGCGGCTGATGATGTCATCAGTGACGAGCTCCCTGCAGTGCAGCATCAGGTTCTTCATTGCTGTCCACACACAAAAACACAGACCTCAGATCAACTCGTACGTCAGCAGACAAGAAGAGAAAGACGAGTGTACTCACCGCTGAGCGCCCCAGCACGTCCCTCCAGGGTAACCTGCCACGTAAAGTAGTCCCCTCGCCGCAGTTCCGACTCCTGCTCTCTGAGTGAAGCGGGAAACACGCACCGCCACAGGAGGACGAGACGGGAGAGGTGGTGCTCCACGACTGCAGGACCTGGTCCCACAGAAAAGTAAAACAACTTAATCAACTGTGCTGCTGATTCATCAGCTCAATGGGTTAAGCGTCTGACTGGAATGTAGAAGGTCACAGGTTCAAACCCTGTCTGACTCCTAGTCCATCCCCTACCAGGAGTGTCCCTGAGCCAGACACCCAGCGCTAGCTCCCTGTAAGTCGCTCTGGATAAAAGCGTCTGACAAGTAAAGTAAAGTAAAGTTACAGACGATATCAGCTGGTTACTGATGATATCAGCTGGTTACAGACGATATCAGCTGGTTACAGACCTGATGAAATCAGCTGGTTACTGACAATATCAGCTGGTTACTGACGATATCAGCTGGTTACAGACGATATCAGCTGGTTACTGATGAAATCAGCTGGTTACAGACGATATCAGCTGGTTACTGATGAAATCAGCTGGTTACTGACGATATCAGCTGGTTACTGACGATATCAGCTGGTTACTG
>JAUMHF010000014.1:408847-420170 GCA_032359275.1 Microctenopoma steveboyesi | reverse complement strand
ATAATATATTAATTAGCTGCTGTCTTAAAAAATGATTATTACACTTATTGTCTAATAGGTTCACCCCATCCACCATAATCTTTTTTAATTCAGGCATAGGACCATTACCTAAACTATTTTTAACTAAATGGATGAGTGCTTGTGGAATGTTTTTTGTAACTCTATTGTAGTCTTCCTTTGAGATATTGAATCTGTATTTTTTATTCAGGTCATCCAGGTTGAGTATTTCTCATATATATCTCATATTCAAATATGAGTGATGGTAAACAAAACCAGATCTCATTATCATTTCGCAGGAAAGACTGAAGCCATTTGATTTTCAAAACTCCGTTCATAATTTCAAAATCGATTGCTTTTATACCCCCTTCCTCATAACGTTTGAGCAGATCACATTTTCTGATGTAACAAATGAAATCAAAGGTTAGGCGCATGGTGCTCAGAGTGGGTTTTATTTCAAAGGGTTTGACAGAAGTTGACTTCAGGTGAAACCGAGTGAAACAGACTTTGTAATGAACTTTAAGGTTATCCAGAACCGGCCAAACCGGGTTGACTCTTGTCTCGGCAGCTCGCCTCGCGCAGCTTCAGCAGAACCGGTTTCACAGGTGAGTCGTCGCCTATAAATGACGGAGCTCAGCGCAGGTGTGAGGCAGTGATTCTCAGGTGTGTCAGTCTGACGTGCTGCGGGAAACATGTTTCAGCTGCTGCTGCTGGCCGGCGTCGTGTTCGGAGCTTACATCGTCCTCACACAGACGCTCTTCAAAAGGTCCAAATGTAAGGGAAACGCGGCGATGGCGGAGAAAACGGTGATCATCACAGGTGAGCGCAGGGGGCGGGGTCACTACCGAGCAGTGAGTTTGATTTGTTCATTAGTGTGGGAGAATTTATTAAAACTTTCTGTATGACTTGGTTTATCAGATCCTGATAAACAGATCCTACCGCTCTGATCACACCTCCGTGATACGTGATCACGTGGTGTCAATATTTAAAAATTAGGCAAAATATATTCAATTCAACTTTATTTATATTTCACCAATTAACAACATAAATTGTAAATGATCTGCACTTATAAAGAGCTTTTCTACTTAGACTGGTACACACACACACACACACTGATTGGCAGACGACTGCTCTACCTCCTGAGTCACAGCCGCCCCAAACATAAGTCATCTCAGGTTTAGGAAACCCAACAATCCCACTGAGCAGCACTAGGTAACAGTGGAGAGGAAAAACTCCCTCTAAGAGGAAGAAACCTCCAGCAGAACCAGACTCAGA
The DNA here is from genome assembly GCA_032359275.1 of Microctenopoma steveboyesi. NCBI lineage: Eukaryota > Metazoa > Chordata > Actinopteri > Anabantiformes > Anabantidae > Microctenopoma > Microctenopoma steveboyesi. Next base: position 418,898 of record JAUMHF010000014.1, on the reverse strand, counting down.
ATGGGCGGCCATCTGCCTCGACCGGTTGGGGTTAGTGGACAGAGGAGAGAGAAAAGAACAGCAGGTAACAGAGATCACAACAACAACAACAAGGAGCAGCAGACGAAGCACCGGCAGGTTGGTAGGACCAGCCACCACAGCTCCAAGGTCGAGGACACCTGCAGAAATATGATCTGTCTAGTTAATTCCGGTCAGATCTCTGGCATCATCACAATATTCGTGAATTACAATAGTCAAGTCTAGAAGTTAGAAAAGCTTTGAATTAGTTTCTCAGAATCACTTTGACACAGGATGTTTCTAATCTTTGAAATATTCCTGAGGTGGAAGAAAGATGTCCAAGATATTTATTTAATGTAGGAATAACTTTTAAGTTTATATTCTAAACTTAAACTTAGAATAATAAAAATCAAACATTATTTTCTCATAAAGGGAAACGACATAATTATCTGAGCATATTGACCTTTACTGTTGGGGATGATGATTCTTCATTCTTCACACACCTCAATAGTGATTTTTTTTTTAATTAAAGCAGGACAGCGGTCAACAAGGAAACACTGAACATTAAGTCATAAGTGGTTTGTCTACATTTACACCTGTAAAATTAAATATTTCTGTAAAGAAAATGATAGTTTGTTTAAATGATGAATGGTGGTAGCAGCAAACGCAGTCTCCTCGATGGCTCCCACACTTCCTGTCTGCCTCTCTAAGTGCTATCAAAATAAAAGCAGCGCCTGAACATTTGTATATTTTAATTAAACAGGGAGACTGTTACAAACGGGGAACAGAGCATCCAGGCTTTTCGTGAATGACTATCATGAGTGATAACGGCTCTCCTGTGTTGAGGTGCAGTGATGCCCAATGTGAAGTGGAAGAAGAGACATGCATGTACACAATATGATCATAATCTGCAGCAGACAGACGTACCCTGCACAATGGTCCTCCACTTATAAGGCCAGGTGTCCCCACACATTTCCTAAAACGTTTATCACTCAACAGTTTTGACGAACGTAAGGAACGTGGTTAAGTCAGTGGTTCCCAATCTCTGACCTCAGGCCCTACTGCTCTGTTTGTGAACCGGTATCTCCAGGCTTCTGACTGACTGAACACACCTGGTCCAGGTCATCAGCAGTGTGTAGGTTAGGGATCTCTGCAAAACAAGCAGGGCAGGGGGGTAACTACTGGTTAAGCACAGTAGGCTGTACAACTTTTAACTGTTTCTGAAAATGTAAGGTTTTTTTTTTTTCAGAATTTAAATAAAATGCTATTTATAGATTTGATATTTATTATTTTTTATATTTGACATTTAAATTTTAATAAAAAATTACTGTAAGGTATATAAAATAGAATCATTGTCAGAAATAAACATTAAAATTTGGTTTGGACAAGCAATAAAAGAGGATCAAATAGTACCGTACTGATAATTTAATTAAATCCTGAAATGTTCATCTGCTGTTGTTGCCTACATTAGTACAACAGCGGTCTCCCTGCTCTACCTCCTGTGGCCCAGGAGGTTGTTCAAAAAGTACTCCACACAGAATGAGTGAAGGACAAGCAGTGTAAAGCGCCTTGAGGATCAGTGTAGGTAGAAAAGCTGCAGAACATTTACATTTTGTGGCTGTAAATACGGTAACGTACAGTATTTTACTCTGGCTACTGTTGGAAGATCTACGGTAGTTAAGAGTAGAAGGAAACTGAAATGGTTCAGTAACCTGCAGTATTGTCCTGTTTGTGTTACAGGGGGCAACACCGGCATTGGTAAAGCTACAGCTCTGCACCTCGCCAGGAAGGGAGCCCGGGTGATCCTGGCCTGCCGAAACCGGGACAAAGCCCAGGATGCCATCAATGACATACAGCAGGTAGGGAGGAGCATGGATCAGAGTTCACTCACGAATCCGACTGTGCTGCAACACATGGTTACTGATCCACAATAACACCAGGTGTATGACAGTAGGAGTCTGATAATCAGGCTCGACTTCCATTTTATTATCACAGCACTGAGTTTAAATAATCCCAGGCTGTGAGTTACACTTGGTTTATTAGGTCTGTGAAGATTCTCAGTCTCCAGGTCGTTATCTCAAAAAAGGTTTGAGAAAGAACCTGAGGGACAATAGTCCTGCAGTGAGTCGTCCTTCATGAACGTGTTGGGGTTCAGTTTCAGACAATCGTTCGAGCTCGATTCAGAGGAATTAACTGACAATGAGCTTCTCCTTCTAGGAGACGGGAAGTACAGACGTGGTCTACATGCATTTGGACCTAGCCAGTCTGAAGTCTGTCCGCTCCTTCGCTGAAACGTTCCTGAAAATGGAGTCCAGGTTGGATCTCCTCATCAACAACGCTGGTACACAAATACACAAGTTTCATAACGCATAACACATCAGGAAAAAGCTGCAAATGACAAACAAAGGACCTCGAACACAAGTGTCGCGTTTCAGGTCCATCTTTTAATCTAAAAGCGTCCCGTGATAAACGGTTCCCTTCAGAGACGCTGACAAATATGTTAAGATGCTTTACTAATCAAAAATTGCCAGCACATCGGAGCCACAAAGAGGCTGTGAGAAAGCATCGCTCTCTGGATGATCATCAGTTTGATCTGTCGCCATCTCCTCATGGTTCTGGTTCTGGTTCTGTTCAGTCTGCAGGTCTCGGATTGTTTGGTTGATCTGAGGCGGACGCTCTCTAACAGTCTTTACTCTGCAGTGGGAGAAGACAAAGGCTTGATGATGAACTTTAGTAGGAGGGAGGGGCCGACACTCTTACCTGTGACGGGTGTAACATTCAGGTGTGACAAACGTCGGCAGCAGGGAGGCGTCACACCTGACATGTGGCACATGAATCATCAATTATGTGGTAAATGTGTGAACAGGATGATTTAAACTAACCTGTGCTCGTGCTGCAGGTCTGGTGGCCGACGGTCGAACCGAAGATGGCTTCGGCATTGAGTTCGGGGTGAATCACCTGGGTCACTTCCTGCTGACCTGCCTGCTGCTGGAGCGCCTGAAGGAGTCGGGCGGAGGACGAGTGGTCACGCTGGCCTCTATGGCTTATCGCTGGGGGCACATCGACTTCGAGGTGAGTGTTTTTTCTAATCCTGACCGACGGACAGAAACATCCTCTGATCACATGTACGCAGGTCCTGTTTGTTGATGTCACTGTGAGCGTGGCTCCGCCCACTAATTATTAATGAGGAGCAGCAGCTGAGATGCATCATAATACGAGTTTGACCTGTCGGACAGCAAAGACAAGAGTGAGACACTGGTTGGTTTTGGTCACGTGTAACAGGCTCGGGGTGGGGGGGCACCTGTCTGTCAGTCACTCAGAACCTACAAATATATGTAAACAAAGATTTAATCTCATCGTGTCTGACTCCTTCAGTTTAAATGTGAGGGGTGGGGGGCACGTGGCCCTAGCTGTCTCCTCCTCCTCCGTCTTGTTCACCGCTCCCTGCTTTAAATCCTCCTGCTGTTCTGGACTTTCTGGTCTGTGAGCCTGCTCCCTGCAGTTCGATGATGTCACCTGTCCTCGCGCCGCCCCTCAGGTGTTCATGAAGCGCTTTGTGTGTTTCCAGACTCTGGCCGCGAACAAACACCTCGGCACTGGACAGTACAGCTGGCAGTTCTTCCAGGCCTACTGCAGCAGTAAACTGTGTAACGTGCTCTTCACACACGAACTCGCCAAGAGGCTGAAAGGAACCAACGTCACCTGCTACAGCGTCCACCCAGGTGAGTCCCTCCGTCCACCCAGGTGAGTCTCTCCGACCTGATGACGCGCTTAACCCCGCAGCGCTTGAACGACGTGTCTCCATCCTGTCCTCCTGCAGGTGTCGTTCGCACAGAGCTGTCCCGATACGTCGGTCTGTGGCAGAAGATCTTCATCGAGCCTGTGGCTCAGCTGCTGTTCCTGGACCCAGAGGCCGGAGCTCAGACCACGCTGCACTGCGCCCTGCAGGAGGGAATCGAACCTCTGAGCGGACGCTACTTCTCCTGCTGCGCTGCGCAGGACGTTTGTCCCCGAGGTCGAGATGACGCCGTGTCCAGGAAGCTGTGGGAGGTCAGCGAGAGACTGTGTGGGCTCTGAGCACCACGAGTTTCCTGTGTTGTGTTATTTACCGTGAGCCTGTTTTTAAACGTCATTTTAAAGCTGCCACTCGTCCCACTGTTAATAAACACGTGTAAAAGTTTGTGTCTTTGTTCTTTGCACCATCATTTATCTATAGAATTATATTTTAAGGTGACACATCTGGACAGAGGTTCTTCTCGACGCCAGAACTGATCCAGATGATCACATGTGTCCACGGCCCAGCTGGCTCTGGTCTCGTGTGTGTGTGTGTGTGTGATCAGCATCAGTTACGAAGCTGTTCTACTGTAATTTCTGCAGATTTCCACCAGATGGAACCAAAACCTAAAACAGCAGCACAAAGAAACGGAAACGGCTTTTTCTGTTTCTGTTGATCTGAGGTTCTGATCTAACTGATCGGTAATGTTCTAAAACCTGAGGCAGCAGTAGAAGTGAGCATGTCCTGCTGATGTGGAGCAGCTTCTCCGTCAGGTTCTGATCCGGTGCGCTGGGAATTCACCGAGCTGCTGTATGAAGAAAAGCAGCTGATTGTTCCCACATCAGCAGAAACCTTCACTCAGTCTGGTTCCATGACGAACCTGCTCACAGCTGGGCCCAGCACCAAAACCTGCTCATTATACAGAACTACTACAAACAATAGAAATAATATCACTGAGTTAAGACGTTTATCACTTCAATGTCGCCGTAGAAACGTGTTTTCTGATTCTGCTTCGTGGACTAAAATGTTTCGAGTAATAAAGTGAACAGAGATCCAGCTTCACAAACCCACTTAAGTCCAGTCCAGGAAAGGGACCGGCCTGGCTCTGATCCGCTTAAACGCTGCAGCACTGCAATTGAGAATCCCTTGAGGGATGAGGGATGAGGTCATTAGGCTGCTGTGGTCCAGGAAGTAACAGACTCAGAAAAACCCAAAGACCATACATTACAAACACCGCCTGAGAGTCCGGGACCAGAACCAGCAGCTTTATCTTCCACCCCACACAGAGGAAGGGACTGTGACAACAGGAAGTAAAGCAGCTTCTCAGAATAAAATGTTGTCTTCGGTTTGATGAAGGTTCAAACTCGACCTAAACAGGAGACACAGCAGGTCCTCCTTTATTCAGTTCTCAGCCAGAAACCAGGACTGAGTTTAACACGTGAGAGAAGCAGAGACCCCACACACAAAGTATCCAAGTCACGTTTGGATTGAATTTATTAACAGAACAATGATGATGAAGAGGAACCTTCAGTCTGATCTGAGAATCTATTGCAGAGAATAATCAGTTATAAAAACCTTTATTAAACCTTAATTTTATTGCCCCCAAAAATGCACATCTAGACACAAGGACACACACGAAGACGTGTTTTTCCACTGCAGGAGGAGACTGAGTTTCTGACGTGAACAAGAACCAAACCTGAGTTTCAGTCGGAGCCTGAGTGAGGTCAACGTTTCACCGCGTCTGCAGCTTTAAATAAACACGTTTGTAAAAATGTGACTGTTCTACTATAAAACTGCAGCTTTAGTTATTTCTGTAGTTCGTACTGTGACGTCAGCAGGTTTTTAGAAAAGAGTAAGTTCTGACCTTACTTCACAGATGAGACCAGCTTGAATTCAAGAAGGAAACGTCGCAGGGATTTAACATGATAAGACTGAGATGCCCAGAGGAGCTTTAATAAAAATCTGATTATCAGCACAGTGAGCTGCAGCAGAAAAACACGAGGAGGACGAGAAGAGGAAGGAGAAGAGAAGGGAGGGGGAGGAGGAGGAGCAGAAGAGGAAGGAGACGAGGAAGAAGAGAAGAGGAAGAAGGAGGAGGAAGAGGAGGAGAAGTAGAAGAAGAAGAAGAAGAATTGATTGATTATGATTTGTGATAAATTGTATTTCAGAGTAAGAGAGTAAGTTAAACACTTTTAAAAGTAAAATCTGATATTATTTGTACGTCAAAGTCCAAAAAGTGACTTTTATTAATTATTTCAAACTTTGATCTTTGGATCCTCACAAATTTAACTTAAATTATGAATGTAACAATTTTTATCTACCTTTTTCATCTTTTTAAAAATTTCTTGGCATAATGGGATTCTGTAGATGTACGTGTGAACACGTGTTTGATGTGACAAATTATTTGTGTTTTTTGTGCTTTTTGTTGAGGGATGAACATCAAACCTGACTAAAGCCATCAGGTCTTAAAAATGAACAAACAGAAACAAATTTTCCACATATCTTCTTATTAAACCAAAAGTAGAAACCAGAAATAAAAATAAAATAAATGAGTAAACAACAGTATAAATATTTCCTTCTGTCTTTATAGTATAGTAGGAACAATATAAGTTGATTTTACAATCCGTTTTTCTTCCCTTGTTTTTTTTTCCCAAAATCCAGCTTTGTTGTAATTTAAGGTAACTGATGGTCTCAGGTAGCGTCCAAGTCCCTGACGCCTTCTTAAATCTTTTATTTTAATACTAAAATAGTTCTGAGAAACCAAATACTAAACTCCTGCTGGTCCAGAGACTGAAAATCTTCCAACAGGAAGTCCTTTTATTCTGAAATATTAGTCAGTCGCAAGTCCTCTGATTATGATTGCATGTGGTTTAAACGTTTCCTGTTCATGGCTTCTTCTTCATCTTTGCTTCATCCTAAAACCAGAATCTTCATCACAAAAAGAAAAATAAGTACGACGTGGATTCTCTGCATATTCAGACCAGGAGACGTCTCCGTTCAGTTCCTCTCTGGTCGTTAAGACAGAAACCTCCATGTTTTTGTTTTTAGTTCCGGGGGCGACAGACGTCCTCGACCCGCCGGGCTTCTCCTCTGCGGATCTGAAGGCACTTGATGTCACGGCAGAGAGAGACCTGTCGCCACGGTCCACCACAGACAGACTGATGTCAAAATAAAAGCAGTTTTAAAAAAGTCGCTCTGACGCGCCGCCCACTGTTAAAAGGTGCCTCCGCCCTCCAAAAGGAGAGAGAGTCGAGCGGTACAGTACTGTTGATCTGTGGAGGGGGGGTAGAAAGTGGAGGAGGGTTATGAGAGGGGATGTAGGTGTGGGGAAGGGCGGAGGACCAGTGTTTGTCAAACCTGGTCCTCGGGCCCCACTAATGAACCAGGCTTCTGACTGACTGAACACACTTGGTCCGTGTAGGGCGGGGACCTCTGGAAGACCAGCTGGGGTGAGGACAAACATTCCCGCTCCTCCCAGTCGTGATTTCACTGTAAAGTGCGACTTCAAAAGATTCTCACACCAACACACAGCAGCCTGGAAAACACTGACCAATCGCACGAAGGCGGAGGAAACACGGAGATCTTAGACGTCCGAATCCCAGCGATGATTTACTGCAGCAGCCTGAGGTCGACCATGTGACCTGCAGTGGCCTAACTGAACCCAACGCCATTGCCATTTCAAGTCTTCACAGCGAATCAGAAGAGACGACACTAACGTCTGACGAGTGAAATGCGTTCCTGAAGCTCGTGCAGCAGCTTTAACGTTGAAACGTTTCACAGACGCAGCCGACAGTGAATCACGAGGTTTAAACTGAAAGGCGATTGTCACGCTCAAGCCTCCGTAGATTTTACAATCAACACAATAAACTAATCGCAGACGCTGATCTGTCAATCACGGGGGGGGGGGTTAGGGTTAAGGGCTAACCCTAACCCTTAAATGGTGGGGGGTGGTGGGATTGATCAGGGGGGGTTTCAAAGGCGGTGGAGTCCGGCAGAGTGGAGGGGTCATCTCTGCGAGCCAATCAGAGCGAGACTCAGAGTGACACACAGCTGCCATATATGAGGCGCTGAGGGTGGGGCGATAGACCTCAGATCTGTATGAGACACAGAGAGAGAGTCAGTTACGCTGCATGTTTGAAGGTGGAGAACACAGAGACGCAAGTGTGCAGAGAGGAGGAGGAGTCGTGGTGAGTCTGCACAGAGCAGCTTTACTCACTGTTGGGGGGCGGGTCTTTACATTCGCCCTCCTCGATGCCGACATCGTCTATGGCGATGTCTCCCTCGATGCCTGGGCCTCGGACTCCCTCCATCACCATCTAGCAGAGAGAGGAGCACAGAGCTGCAGGTTTGTGCACAAACATGAGAACGAGCCACGTGTCTGCTTCCTGTTACTGCTTCACAATAAAAGCCTGGTAACTGTACCTGGAAGGCTGAGCTCGGGTGGATGTTGACCTTGGCTTGTGTCCAGCGGTTCCCTTGGTTTCCGGTCAGACTCCAGACGGAGGTGTCCATCACCGCCTGAGCTTTCTGGCGCAGGAACACGTTGAGAGCTCCTGCAGAAGAACACAGGCAGAGCTGGTGAGGAAAGTCGACACCTCACTCCCGCACAGAATGTCCCCACACACATTATTCTTCTTGTTCAACCTTCTGTTGACTCATAATTTGTGTGTTCAGCCTTTAAGCGGTGTTTGTCCCGTAATAATTACTGGAATTTCCCTTCAGGATCAGCTGAGTATCTCTCACTGAGCAAACGCTCAGTAACGAGTTTCTACACCACACGTTCACCTCCAGCTGTGTGACACTGCACTGATGAAGCAACTATTTGTTTTATTTGATTCAAATCGGCTACTTCAGCAGGTGTTTGTGGGGGACGTCACCCGGCTGCAGACCCACCTATGTGTTTGCCGTACATGTGATAGTAGAAGGAGAAGCAGTAGGCAGGGCTGTTGGTGACGGAGGAGGCGGTGCTCTTGGAGTTCATGTTGAAGGTGGGGGACAGCAGCCGCGCTTTGTCTCCCTCCAGCCTCGGCCTGGACGTCTCGACGTACATGTAGAAACCTGAGAGGTAACAGGAACATGGGGTCAGAGGTCACAGACATGCAGGAGTGAGGAGTGTGACTCAGGTCCATCAGTTAAACCGGGGTTTCCCACAGTGTCTCCGTGCTGCAGGGCAGCGTCTGATGACCAGGTGTTGACAGCCAATCACATCTGATTATTCAGCCTCTCGCCGCCCGGAGCAGCCGTGACTCACACTCTGCATTTTGCTGCGTCGCCTTTTCTCTGCAGGTAAAAGCACGAGCGCAGCGGCAGAGCGAGCGCCGTGTGTCGACGCACAGGCGAGCTTCAGGTTTCACACCAGCTTCATGACGCCGCCGCCAGGAATTATTACTCATGTCTGAGCCTGATCTTTGTTTTTCACGATGGTTGGAAACGACGGCTGCACGAAGAAGCTGCTGGAAATATCTGCACCCGACAGCAGTTCGAAAAGTAGGAGGGAAATGAACAAAGAAAACAGCGTGTTCCTGTGACTGGGGGCACAGCGGGACGGGACGGCCGGCCACGCCCACTCACACATCCAGAGAAAGTCTCTTCTGATAACGTGCGGATGAAATATCCATCTGGAGGGCGTTTGCTCGGTTTCATGTATTTTAGCTGGAATCTGTGAAACGCTGGTTTTTACAGACGCTGCTGCTTCTTGTTTAAAACTTCAGTCATCAAACGTGACAGATCCACGTTTCACCGAGCGTCTCCTGAACACAACTAGCCTGTTCATCACTCTGCTCTCATTCAGTCAGCGTCTCGTCTCCTCAGGCAGCTTTTTATTCTCTGCCTCTCAGAGGGGGCGTGGCCGCGCTCTGAACGCTGCACGCCACCGACGGTTTGTTTCCCCGTCCGTCCGGTCCGGTACCATCATTAGTGTTCAGTTTGAATCTACAGCTGCAGGAGACAGAACCGACAGACAGACACAACAGAGACGGAGCATTCACACGGAGAGCGGGAAAAGGGCTTCACTACTAACACCGGAAACAGACAGACAGAGACACAGAAACACACAGACAGACAGAGACACAGAAAGACAGAGACAGACAGAGACACAGAAAGACAGAGACAGACAGAGACACAGAAACACACAGACAGACAGAGACACAGAAAGACAGAGACAGACAGAGACACAGAAAGACACAGACAGACAGAGACACAAATAAAGTGACAGACAGAGAACAGACACAAACAGAGACACAGAAAGACACAGACAGACAGAGACACAGACAGACACAG
>JAUMHF010000014.1:392516-402516 GCA_032359275.1 Microctenopoma steveboyesi | reverse complement strand
CTGGACATTTAAACAGTAACAGGCCAACGTGTTCTGACTGTGCAGCTGAATTCTGACCAAGCGGATCTAACTGTTACCGTTCTGTCTAAACTTCCCAGATTTTAACCATCGAATAAAGAAAGTCATGCGTCTGCTGCTCTCACTTCTCTCCTTAATTAACTCAGTGGACGCTCTGCTAAAGGGCACAAAGGCAGAGTCTGACGTGTGTTTAAATCCCTGCAGCAGAACATCTTCAGAGGATTTCAGCCACGTTGCAGGTGTCATTTCACAGACTAACGCCCTGCAGTAACGCGCGGATCAAGCAGCAACGGTGGGAATACGAGCACTGCCTGGCTCCAGAGAAGAGCAGCCTGCTGAGAGCATGGATTCAAACCAGCACACATGTGGAAACTCGTGGTTACTGGGGTTGCCGTAGTGCACCGGTTATAAACTCTAATTTCCACTGATTCCACTGAGTGTCAGACCAGTGTGCAGGATCCACAGAGGCAGGAGATGCTCCGTCCCTTCTGTATGGGGGGGGTCCAGCTCTTTGGCACTCGCCGGGGGGGGGGGGGGCGTCCCTGTAATCCAACAAATAGAGCGACAGCCTGCGAAGGATTATTGTCAAAGTAAAAGCTGCAAACAGCTGACGAGCTTCATGTGGCCTCGATTGGCTCGTTTAGGAGAAGTCGTTAAACACGGCAGGACACAGTTAACGAGCAGTGAAGTGCAGAGAAGATTCAGTGTGTTCCTCCTCTTCCTGTTTATTCCACAGTAATAATCCACCTGTAATCTGCGCTCACGTTAATCTGCTTAGTGCTGCTGCAGGAAGTTTACAGAAGAAAACACGACTCACACAGGTCTGTCTCCGTGTCCCTCTTCATCACATCACACACACACACCCGGCTCCTCTCCCTCGCATACAGGTTCAAGTAAAACACGTTTTTCAGTGTAAACTCGCAGAAAGAGTCGTTTCAATAAAACAGTTTGAATCTTTTTTCTGACTCGGCTTCAGAACCCGGATTTGATGAGTCAGTGTTGGTGTTGCTTGTTTTTAAACTGCTCGGCTGCAAGTTTCCACATCGATTCTGTGGAGAATCAGAACGAGCCGATTCACGAGGAGGAGATTTATTCTGACAGACTTCTAGTGCAGCGGGAGGCTGAATGTGTGTCTGTGTGTGTGTCTCTGTGTGTGTGCGTGTCTGTGTGTGTGTCTCTGTGTGTGTGTGCGTCTCTGTGTGTGTGTCTCTGTGTGTGTGTGCACGTGTGTGTCTCTGTGTAACCCTGCAGGTTAGACGTCTCATTTGGACGGTTGTGGGTTTGATCTCCGTTCACACACAGGCAGCATGTTTTCCTACTGCCCGCGTGTCCTTGAGCAGAGGCGTCGGGCCGACGCTCCACCTGCTGTGATGGATGTGACGTTTGCTCCTCTGGGACTTTGTGTCTGCTGCAGATGTTAAAGATTTGCGAATGAAGCTGGAAAAAGCGGGCGGAGCCTGAACAACACGGCCACAATCATCACTGTCTCCGTCATTCAAGAACTGTATTAACGGTTCTGAACCACGGTTCTGTCTCTTCCAGACCACGTCACCTGCAGGCTCCTCCCCCATCAGTGCATAACGGAGATTTGTTAAGTGTTTTCACTGAACCTGCTGCAGGGACAGTCTGAAAACTGTCTGAACGGAACCAGAGTCCGACTTAGACCCATAAAACCATCAGGTTTACAGGACGCTTCCTCAGTAAAAGCTCATTTTTCAGTCAGTAACTTTATTTTGAAAGTTTTCAGCTCCTCTCTTTGGAGGTTTAACACACACACTCACTGTATGGATCAGCTGATTAACCCCCTCCACCGCTGTTACTCACACTGCACCACCAGCTGGATCAGCGCCTCTCTGGGTTTCACGTTGAACCCATTGTACTGGCTCGTCTGGCAGCGGTACGTCCCGCTCATGTCTCTCGTCACGTTGGTGATCCTCAGGACGCCGTCGCTGCTCTCCGTCTGGGTCGAGCCGTCCGGCATCAGAGCTGCGGCAGCTGCGGCCGCCCCCCCCTCCTCCACCCGAGACCACAGGATGATGGGTTTGGGTTTCCCTGAGACCAGACACTGCAGGTCCACAGTGTCACCCTCCTGAGGGACGAGATGAGAGCGGCCTCTGGGGAGGGTGAGCTCTGGAGGAACTGCAGGGACGGAGACAGAGACAGAAGTCACATACTTTAACCACAGTCCTGGACAGAACCAGCTATGATACCGCACAACCTCAGAGTGAAAGCTTCTCTGTTCTAACCTTCTCGGGCCCTAAGTTCAGGATCAGGATCAGGATCAGGATGAGGATCAGGGTCTCAGGTGTTCTGGAACAGAGAGGACCTGGACTGACCGTGAGGATCAGGTCTGAGGAGGCGGGTTAGGAGCAGGAAACACACATCTCCCTGTCTCTCATTAAAACACAGTGAGGGGGGAGGACGGGGGAAGACGGGGGGAGGACGGGGGGAGGACGGGGGGAGGACGGGGGGCTGCTGGACGGTTTATTTTCCTTTTAAGGAAGCATCAGCGACCCGAACGTGACCTTCTGTTTCAATGCGAAACATCCGTCAGCGAGTTCAGACGAGTGGAGCCTCCACCACCAACTCCATCATCTCTCTCATTCTCCCGCCCCCCACCCCCACCCTCCCTCTCTGAGTCCTTCCTCCCTGCAGTCAAGGTCACAAACAAACAGGAAGTCGCATGCAGACGTCGGAAGGAAAAGTTTCTGCACAAACTGAAGCGGAGCTGCAGCATCACATCGTTGGAGGGAGAGGTGATGAAGAGGAGGCACGAGGAAGAGGTGAGGTGATGAAGAAGATACACAACAAAGAGGAGATGTGATGAAGAGGAGGTGTGATGAAGAGGAGGTGTGGGACAGCTGTGGGTCACGGTCGTGTTGTAGACGTTTGTCTCCATCTCTGACTGGCACCGCCTGACTGGATTCAACTTCAGCAGGATTGTGGACTTTATTCTGTGGAGGTTCTGGAGACAAACCTGCAGCGAGTCTCACGTGTTCTGGACACAAAGCAGCAGCTCTGCTCATTATTCACTGACATTTGCACTGAAAAGGTCTCAGAGATCCTGGGTGGAGCTGTGGACACAGCCTGCAGAGCTATGCAAGTAAAATACTGGTTCTGACCCAGACTCAGTCTAAACAGTCCCTGCAGTGACACGTCTACAGCTTCTGCTCCATCCTGCAGGTGAAGCACCGTAAATGTTTTAACCACGCGCTGACCGTTAACTCCGACCTGCTGCTCACACGCACACAGGAACAAACATCCAACATCAGAACCGGACCTGACACCGGATCCTGTCTCGTTAACGCGGTGTTCCTCTAATAAAGCCCCGCCCCCTCGGCGCGTCTCACCTGTGGTGGATGAGATGTTGACGTCGCTGCTAATCTCCAAGATGCCTCCGTTCCTCAGCGACGCCACGCAGGTGTAGGTGCCGAAGTCGGTGAACTTGAGGTCGATGATGTCGAGGTTGGTGATTCCGGGGGAGACGTCGGTGTCGGTGTGGGTGATGACCATCCGCTCGGAGCTCCGCAGCGGGCGGCCGTTCTTCAGCCAGCTGAACTGCAGCTCGTCGGGAGGCGTGGCCTCCACCTGGCAGCTGATCTTCACCTCGCGGCCGATCTGGATGTTGTCATCGTTGTGGTACGGGTCGGGCGTGATCCAGAACCGAGTGTTATGAAGACCTGCGAAAGACGGAACTGCTGGTTAGAATCGAAAGACAAGTTATCAGGAAGGGGTCATAACGGGTCCACTTCAGTCTGAGGAACCAAGACACTCAGTCAGTCAGTCAGAGACTGCAGTAACAGGAGAAGGTTCGGTTCTCTCTGAAGACACTGAACCGAGCAGGTTCTACTTTACTGGACTTACTGTCTATTAATCTGATATGATTCTGTTGTTTATTCATTCTGGACTGGGTCGGTCTGTGGGTTCTAAAGAGACTCGGGTCTTTTTATGAAGTAACAACAAAGTGCTTTGTGAGTTTGGACAGAGATGAAAACCTGTGACCAGGTGTGGTCCGTTTGGATCCTGCAGCAGAACCCGTTCATCTTTGCTCATATTTAACACGGTCGTATTTCGTCCTGCTGGAGAAACTAATCCGAACAAATGGGGATTAATTATTCCTGAAGCCATTTGTTCAGTTTAATCCGACGACCAGCTGCTGTTCTCCTCCTCTTTTTATTCACGCTGCTGGTTCCTCTGGACTCTCAGGGTCCATTTAGTTCTGTCACAGGTACAGTACAGGACAGAACCACATTCCTGCGGTGAGGACTTAGTTCGTTTCCTCCAAAATCATGTCAGTGGAAAATCTGGGAGTTTGTCTGGAAACATGTTGAAGCTGCTGCCAACAGGCGACAAGCTGCGGTGTTTAGTGGCCGACTGTAGTTTACAGCCCGGATCTGAGTGTGTGTGTGTGTGTGAGGTTATAAATAGCTCCACATCGTGAGGCGAGCAGCTGATTGTCCTTGTTCATTAAGATTAAAGGAAGAACGCCTCAGAACAAAACGCTGTGTCTGTTTCACTGCGTCAGTAAAAGGTCTGTTACATAACTGGAGGTGGACACACACACACACACACACACACAGTCAGTCCAGTACTGTCAGTCTAATGATGAAGATTCCTCTTCATCATCACCTCCTCCTCCTCAACTCGTGAATGTTCTGTGTGGGTCCATCCGCAGCAGGACGAGCTGATTGTTACCATCAGGAGGTGAGAGGTGCATGATGGGAGCAGGGTCAGGTGGAGAGAGAACCGCACACACAGAGCAGGAAGCAGCGTGCGCTGAGCAGGGAGACGTTCAGGGTCGTAGGACATTCGTGTTGCAGCAGGTCCACAGTCTCTGCGTGTCCCAAAACCCACCAAAGATTTTATTGGATCAAAAAAATACAACCACAAGATGTGAAAAAAACCTGAGAAAATAAATGAAGTTCCATGATCACAGGGAGGAAGAGGAGGAAGGGGGGGAGGAGGGGGGGGGGGGAGTGGAATAATGTCTCTGTTCAGATAAACGCTCCGTTTGTTCTGCTACAAACAAAAACAACCAAAGAGACGTGAACGTGTCTTTGTACTGAGCTCCGTCAGAAGCTACACACAGGAACACCACCTTTGAACACCACCTTTCAACAGGTACACGCTAAAACTAAATCCCAAAGGAGCTGAATGCTCACGTCTGCTTCCAGAAACGCGTCGAGTGAAGTTTAGCAACTTGAACATAACAACTTGTTCCTGTTTCACATCACAGAGCACCAGCACCACCAGCACCACCCACACGAGACTACAGCATCTAGCACCACCTGACTACTTTACTTTGCTTGGCAGACGCTCTTCTCTAAAGTGACTTACAGGGAGCTAGCGCCTGAAGACCAGAGTCTCGTACCTCGGACCTGTGCGGACCCGGTTTTAGGTCCAGTCTGAGTCTCGTACCTCGGACCAGTATGGAGGTGGCCTTCTTGGCTGGGTTTCCCACATTGTTGGACGCCACACAGGTGTAGGTGCCTCCGTCGGCCCTGGTGACGGCCAGGATGGTCAGCATGCCGTGTTTGATGATGCTCCGTGTTGGGAGCTCCTCCCCTCCTGGCCTCACCCACCTCAGGGTGGGAGGAGGATCTCCCCCCGATGCCACACACTCCAGAGTGACGTTTTCCCCCGGGTTCACCACCAGGGGGTCGTCCTCCAGGAGTTTGATGGAAGGAGGAGCTGGGTGCAGGATGAAAAGAGGGGAGATTAGGGCAAATAATAACTAGTGATTTATTTTGTCGTATCCATGACGACAAACACTAATCACAATTTAGTGTCTTTAATGAGACGTTATTGATTTATATAAAGCAGATGAAGGCCTGCTCTGAATGTCTTCCTCGTCCTGTGAAAGTAACGCAGTGATCACTTCAACTGAGACGCTGCATCGTCCAGCTGCACGCGACGAGCTGCAGAGAGGCAGCTAAATGCAGAAATAATAATGAGCGGGGGGGTAAAAATAGCTGAGTCGACCTCCGCTAAGCTGACATCATGTAAATCCCATCAGCCCCTGGGGCGGCGAGGGGGGTGGGGTGGGGTACTGTACTGGTCCGAGAGCTGCAGCCTGAGCTCAGAGAGGAAAATTATTTTTTTATGGTTTACAATAATCCAACTGTACACGCACAGGTACAGAGGTTAACAACACAACTACAGCTGTGCCTCTACGGAAGAAAAATAATGGGAAGAAATTTTAATTATTAAGTATAAATGTCTGGAAACATTTAACAGATTAAAAATGTGAGTTTGATTTTAAAAGTCACTTAAACATAAATAAATTATTTAGTTGAATTATTTATATTTAATAGTTTGACGTTAAAAATTTATAAAGTTAAAATGTATATTTTGTTAAAAACAGAATGTTATTTTATTTTCGATCTAATAATTTCGACTTAACAGAGTTAAGACGTTAAAAGAAAATACATTTTTACTCATGACACAGACTGTGTGTCTGAGTGTGTGTGTGTTGCCTGTCCTGTTGCTCAGACTAAAGTGTGTGTGAGTGTGTGTGTGTGTGTTACCTGTCCTGTTGCTCAGACTAAAGTGTATGTGTGTGTTACCTGTCCTGTTGCTCAGACTAAAGTGTGTGTGTGTGTGTGTGTGTGTGTGTGTTACCTGTCCTGTTGCTCAGACTAAAGTGTGTGTGTGTGTGTGTGTGTGTGTGTGTGTGTTACCTGTCCTGTTGCTCAGACTGAAGTGTGCGCTCTTGTCTTCGATTCCACACACATTCCTGATGGAGGAGATGCAGGTGTAGTCGGCATAATCCTGAGGACGAAGATTTTTCAGCTTCAAGATCTTCGTCTCACCCTGAAACACACGTTTGTCTTCTTATATCTCTGTGAGGACTCACAGTTATGAGTATTGTATTTGGCAGCTTTGGGCCACTGTACGTACAGCAGAAGTCGTTCTACAAATCAGAAGTTTAAACCAGTGATTACAAAACTCAATGAAATAGAATTCGTCCTTATCAGCTACAAATCTTTTCTGCCCCACTCAGAGCTCCTCTTCCTCCTCTTCCTCCCCTCCCAACCTCCATCTCGCTGCCAAATCTCTCTTATCTCCTCTGGCAGCCCCGGCGCTGCCTTCCGCCTCACGGACAGATGAGATGTGATTAGATGACATTTAAATGGGATGTTTGTGCAAAGATGGCGTCCAATTTGTTTTTTTGGCTGTGGAGGAGGAGGAGATAAATTCCTCATTAGGAACCATGAGGAGGGATGAGGGAGCGAGGGGGGAGGGGTTAACGAGTTCTGGAGCTCGGCGCTAAAGGCATTACAGTCAACAGCGCTCAAATCTGGCCTGAATGTTATCTCTGCTGTGGTATTACACAGCTCGCTAACAGGCCGCCTGATTGGCCGGTTTCTCTTTGCCAAATTAAATCTAAACCGCAGCCAAAAAAAAAAAAGACAAATCTGGAGTCTCCATCTGCAGAAGTTTAAAATCCACAAGAGGTTTAAAGAACAGCTCAGAGATTTCACACACACACACACACAGAGACAGAGACACACATGCACGCACACACAGACACAGACACACACACACATTTCTTTCTGTTTACTGACGAACACTTTGTGTTGTAGTGTCTTCACAGCGACAGTGAGCTCGATGGAAACAGACGGAACTGAAACAATACATGTGAAGACGAACTGGAAATAAACCTGACGCGTGTGAAGCTGATATTTCTGGACAAAGCGAGAGTTTCTCAGGATTCACACTGAGAATTAACGTTTTCTGATGAAGCTTCACCACCGACTCCCGGGACAGAGTCCGGTCCTCAAAATAGAAATAATCAGGCTTCTGAGCATTAGAAGAGAAGCTCAATGGTTTGGTTACATATCACGAGTTTATTTCATCTCACGGTGATATGATGAAACGTTTTTTATTGTTGTCACGATTCAATTTTTTTTTAACAACATTAATGTGTGTGTTTGTTCACCTGTGTGAAAAATGGTTCGTAGATCTCCACCCCAGAGTCAGAGCCCTGCGTCAGCACCTCCCTGCCTCTCCGCCAGGTGTAGTGGACGGGGGGGTTGGAGTTGGCGATGCAGCGGAGGAACACCGTCCTTTCAAAATAAAACTGCTCCTTTGTCTCCCCGACGCTCTGATGCACCGTTATTACTGGCTCATCAAGGTCTGAGGAGGGGAGGATGAGGAGGGGGAGGAGGAGGGGGGGATTATCATGATCATTATCTACAAACACAAACCAAACTTCATTTAGAAAACGAAGGTTTTAACAGAACCAGTGAGTTAGTCTGTGACAGGTTGTTTACTCCTGAACTCAATATACTGTCGCCCACATTTCTAACAGTGGCTCAGTTTTCCTGTGGTGGGGGTAATTACTGCCGAGCCAGAGGCTTCAGACTCAGCTGGACACACGGCGAGCTACCTGATCAGCTGACAGCAGCCGACCAATCAGAATCCATCGTGCGAGTCTGGTTCTGAAGCTGCCGCCGGCAGAGAGGCTAACGGATGCTAATCCGTTTCACACAGAGTGACGTCAAACTCGCGCCCACCCCAACCGCGCTGGGAACTCCCATAATGCACTGGGAGCGTGGAGAGTCGGCAGCAGGTCAAGGTGGGGCTGTGATTTATTGTTCCCTCCTTCACTTTCTTTGAGGGAATGTTGTGTAAAAGCCTGCACACCCTGAAGGCAGCACTCAGCCGAAATGCATTCAGGTACCACTTAAATCCTGCCGTCCCAGTTAGGAACATCCTTCAGGACATTTCAGCTTTCTTTGCTTTTTAACGCACGTGATGAGAACACACGTGGGTCAGGAGGAGGTTCAACAACCATCACAGTTCCTGTGGTGACGAGCACATTTCTGGAGGAGACGGGACCTGCAGCTGGATCACGCTCTGAGCAGCTGATGGTCACTGAGTGAGGACATCACGCCGGAGACGTCGGCGTCTCACCTGCTCCTGGAGATGGAAGCTACCCGACAGGCAAAAGCTGAACCAGCTGATGGAGGCGGAGACCAAAGACATGTCAATTAAAACATTTGCTTCATCAGGTTCTTCCCTGGTTTAGTTTAGTATGTGTTGCTATGACAACACTTCAACCGCACCACAGAGGTCTGACCCTCCTACATGAACTGTGTGTGCGTGTGTTCTTACTTACAGTAGACCTCCACTCGGATGGAGCGGATGGCCGGGACCCCGTGTCTGTTCTCAGCCTTGCAGTAGTAGCGCCCCCCCTGGAGGCGGCTGATGTTTCCTATCCTCAGAGATTCATTGTGCTGAAACGAGTCGTTGAGACGTTCTGAGGCTCCGGCCTTAGTCCAACGGATCTGAACAAGTGACAGTAACACCGAGGTTGTGTTTGAACAACAATCAATTCATTTGTGTAAAGTTGATCACAGATCTGATCAATAAGTGACGAAGAGGAGGATGAAGCAGCTCAACACAGAGTCGGGTCGAGCTCCTGTCTGGTCCTCACACCTGGAGGGTTCTGGTTTGGTTTCAGATTCACATGTTTCCTCTCGTTAACACAGAGTCCTTCCTGTCAGGTGCTGATGTCACTCACCTGCTGCTGGTTAGACATTAGTTACCACAGATGTTACAGATGTGATGTCCTATCACCCCCCCACACACACACACACCTGCTTGGAGTGAAGCGTGGGCGCAGACAGACGGTTAAACGGCTTCAAACCAGCAAAGTAACGATTAACGAGCTAAAAATAGTCTGAGAGCACAGATCCTGGATCAGTGTGACGACTGGTGCTTACAGTGTGTCAGTAAACGCCACACACGATGGTACAGGTACACCTAAACACAACATCTGTTTACATGCAGCGTGGCTGTAGTCGGTCTGCACACACGCACACACACACGCACACACAGACAAGCACACGCACGCACGCACACGCACGCACGCACACACACGCACGCACACACACACACACACACACACACACACACCACTTTACTGGGTACAATAAAATGCTACAATCTAATAAAACATCTCAGGTGTTGTCAC
>JAUMHF010000014.1:371910-389411 GCA_032359275.1 Microctenopoma steveboyesi | reverse complement strand
CACACTCACGCACTCACACACACTCACTCACACACACACACACACACACACACAGACAAGCACACGCATGCACACACACACACACACACACACACACACACACAGACAAGCACACGCACACACACACACACACACACAGACAAGCACACGCACGCACGCACACGCACGCACGCACACACACACAGACAAGCACACGCACGCACACACACACACACACACACACAGACAAGCACACGCATGCACACACACACACACACAAGCACACGCATGCACACACACACACACACACACACACAGACAAGCACACACACGTACACACACAAATCGTGTCTGATTTTCAGGCAGCAGAAAACATTTGGTTCCTTGTGAGTGTGAAGACGACGAAGTGAACACGACCACCTGTGACTCCTCTGACTCGACCGTGACTCAGTTTGAAGCTCATGTCAGATCAAAATCAGCTGATATCACCGATTTATTCTGCACTCGGCTCGAAGAGAAGGAGCAGCAGCAGCTCGGAGGTGTTAGGAGGAGGAAGAGGGGGATGAAGAAAAGATGCAGAGGATGCTGAGCTCTGCAGTGACGCAGAGCGAGAAAAAAAACAGTGTGTTTTACAGTGTGTGTGTGTGTGTGTGTGGATTCAGCCTGAGCCAGTAGCTGCTCTATTTATAGCCTGAGCAGACTGACACCGCAGAGATGATGGGAGGACGAAGACGAGCACCTCATCACTGAATATTACTGGTGTGAGTGATTAAACAGTAAATGCGCCTGTTTACACTGTAAATACAGTGAACGTTTCCAAAGTGAGGAGAGAGGACACAAGGAGTCAGAGAGGAGGAGAGGAGAAAAGGAGCCGCAGCTCAGGATCACTTAAAAATCTAATTTAAAGAGCTTTTATTGTGACATCACTGCTGGGAAACAAACATCCTCTGCTTGTACGATCACAGATAAAGGCTCAGTACGAGTTTCCTCACTTCAATTTTGATAAAGGACTAAAAGTCGACCCACGTCGTCTGTTCGAGGACCTCTTCAGGTCCTCCAGGGTTTCTTCTTCTTCTTCTCAGTGATTGCTCTTATTTAAGGAACACAAAGCCATCAGCGCAGCGCAGCGGGAGCCGCCGGGGATGATGGGAGGTTTTCATTTTATGGTGCTGTGCAGGGACCGAGTCTGTGATCAGACTCCTTCACTGACTCATCGTTCTGTTCTCTAACCTGCTACAGGCTTCATAGTTGAACACAGACCAGTACAACTAGTGAAGGCAATAAAAACGTATATAAAACCAGTCAGCACAGACCAGTGTTCCCACTTACCTGTGGTCGGGGGTGTCCTGTAAACAGACACTGCAGCTCCAGAGTGTCCCCCTCTCTGATGGTGTAGACTCTCTCAGTGTATCGCTCCTCCTCCACGATACAGCCCTGACCTGAGGGCACGATCTGCGCTGTAGGGGGCGCTGTGGGGAGACGCACACAGGATCAACATCACAGAGTCTGAACCAGGTCCAGAGTTTGTTCCTCACATCAGCATCGTCACGTTTCGCTGAGTGATGTCGTGTTTGTCACAGGAGACACTGAACCTGCTGGACCTCCTGGTTCTTATTAACTGTACCCGTCTGTGTTTGTTCAGCCCTGAGTGCTGTCTGCAGGTGTTTCTTACACCGACTCTATTTCTGATCATCTGCCTTCAGCACTTCTCCACAGTTTAACAGTTTAAAATCGTGTTTAAACTTTGTGTTCTCTCATGATTTAACAAACCGTCAACACTCTCTGCACTTTCTCATCTTTAAACCTGCAGCAGCGGCTCTGATCCTCCCACACATCCTCGCCGCCGCCTCGACACACGACTAATTTCTGACAGAAACTCAGCGTTTGTCTCTGCAGCTGTGTTTCTAAAGTTGACTGAAGGACGAGCTGGAAAAAGGAAACTGAACCGTCATGGGAACCAAACGAGGGGGCAGCGCGGCGTTCGAGTCCCTGGAACATGCAGTAAAGTTTTGGTCCTTTTTCATAACACTTATGACTTTTGTTGACTCAGGAGAGGAAACAAGAGAGGAGGAAACAGGAGAAAAGGAAAGAGGAGAAGGTGGAAACAGACGAAGTAACAAGAGAGGAAACAGGAGAGGAGGAAACAGGAGAGGAGGAAACAGAAGAGGAGGAAACAGAAGAGGAGGAAACAGAACAGGAAACAGAAGAGGAGATTAGGATGAAAGTCTGAGGAGATGATGAGGAAGAGCTTCTGCAGAAAGTAAGGTGAACAGGTGTGCAGGAGGAGGAGGAGGAGGCGTCATGTCCTACTTTTTCTATTTTTAGATTTAGTTTTTTCCTCTCGACTCTGCTGATGTCATCAAACACACACAGGTTGGTCTTTCTACAGCTGTGGGGACTCACACACACACACACACACACACACGTCCTAGTGTGTAAACGTTTTGATCCATCAGTGATTTAACACTTTTTCTTTTAATTTTCAGATTAAAGGTTGTTGTGTGAAAATATTTTTGTTGGTGTCAGTGAAAAGTCTGTTTTACGTTATTTTGATTATTGGCTGATTCACACAGTCATTAAGTCTTCTTTGTTGTTTGAGCTCAGGTGTTTCCCCTCTTGAACCAGGTATTAGTCTGATCCCTGCAGCACAACCCCTGTCCACCACAGGAATTAGACGGAGCCGTGTTCCCTTCAGGTCAGCTGGTGTTTGGACAGACGAGCAGCTTCACGCAGCTGCAACAAACCTGCAGTAACAACACGTGGACCCGGCTGCTCCGGGTTCTGGTCTCATGTCGGTCAGAGAATAAGAGACAAACAAATGATTGTATGACAAACACACGATCTGTTTCTAAACACGCCGACCTCCTGCAGGGAAAATCAGGGATCAGTTTCCTCCCCTTTAACGCTCTAATCTCTCCATCCCTTTAATTCAGGGAAAGGTTTAAAGCCTCTCTCTCACTCACACACACACACACACACGCACGCCGGGTCAGCCTCGGGCCTGTACAGTAGAGCAGCGAGTCTCTGAGGGCAGCAGGAGCTCGGCTTGATTTAACCACTGTCTATGTGCCACAGTGAGTCATCCTCTCTGCTGTGTGTGTGTCTGTCGCTTTGTTCAGCTCAGTTCCAGATACTTTATTTGTCCCTGCGGCGCGCGCACACACACACACACTGTGACACACGTAAACCTTGTTCTCCATCGAATCACAGAGTTGTTTTTGTTGACCTGACGTTTTCGTCTCATCCAGTTTCATTCTGAGCATTTTGGTCTAGTTTAGTCGATTTTTCTTTTTAAGCAGGTCAATTTGCTTTAAGTATATTTTAACCAGCGTTTTCTTCTCGTGGTTTTCTTCTTCCTATGTTATTGTTATCTTACGGAGCTGAATATTAAACATCCTCCACACAATCAAAATGAAGAAACATTTTAGCATATTTAGATTTCATAAACCACATTTAGTCTCGTCTTTACTCGTCAAGAATATTATATAGTTACAGTTATCGTCACCCACAGCGTCTCGTCTTGGAATAAAGGATCTTTGACGTCGATGTTTCGTTATATTTAAATTGAGACCAGTCTTCGTAAAGTCCGGTCTGCTCCACAGCTCTGAGCAAACAGCACACGACTCCTCTCACTGTCCCGAGTCTAAACTCTGAACCAGGGTTCATTCAGGGACCGGCTGTTTCAGGTGGTTTTCATTTATTTATCTCCAGAGCAGGAGGAGAGCGGAGACACTCAGACATGAAACTAAATATTAAAACCACTATCTGTTCCAGATCCAGATCCTAGATTCTGATCTCTGGTCAAATTTAACTTTGCTGTTTAATTCATGTCAGAGATATTTTTACATCCTCTCTCTCTCTGTGTGTTACGTAAGCTCACTCTTTATTTCTGGATGGAGGATCTCTCAGAGGAAGCTGCAGAGTCAGTGGGACGGCTAAAAATAACCGCGCACGTCCGATTGGCCGACGGCGCGGAGCTCCTTCTGCATACGCGATGAGAAGAAGAGATGAATGAAGACAGAAGCTTTAATGTTCTGCATGAGCTGCACAGGTTAACGGACCAAAAACACGACGCAGAGTCAAGAACCAGGAGGAAAAAGCAACACGCAGCATGTTCTGATGTTAAGAAGAAACAGGTCGAGACTCTGAAACCAGGAAGACAGATGTCAGCAGAGGGTTACAGATCCAGATCCAGGAGTGGCTGTGGTTAACGCAGACTGTCCACCAAGCACAGGGTCAGAGGTTCCACGAGGGCTTGCAACGAGACCGTGTCTGTTCTGGTCCCAAAATGTCCAGGGTCGGAATGTGGACCTGGACAGAACAAAGACCAAAATAACAGGAACCAGGACCCTAGACAAACCTGCAGAATCATGTACAAACATGTAGAAGCACCTAAGGTTCTGCTGGAGGTTCCACATGACATGTTCTAGTGGAGCTCCGCATAGATCTAGAGGCACCTGCTGAAGTCTGTGGACCAGTTCTTTAAAGGTCATGAGAAGTTTCCAGGACTCTGGAATCTTCCTGAGACAATAAAACTCGTGAAAAACACGATTAGTAGTTCAGGCGAATCCATCATCGTTAGCCGCTTGATTAGCATCCACGGGTCACTCGGTCAGTCGGCCAATCAGAGAGCAGGATTCTCTGAGGCGACAGTGTCATAGATGGAGAAACGTAACTGTGCTTATGATAAAAATGAAACGTGATGAAGCTCAGAGCAGATACGAACTGGCCTCCTTCTCCACCACCTCCTGTATGAAAGACTGAACTGAGCGAGTGCAAACTTCTGACCCTGGCACTGTAATTATCAACACGCCTGCCGCTCTGCTGCAGCTACGAGACACGAAGACGCGTCCCGCTGCAACACGACCGGCACCAGCGCTCGCACCGAGATGAGACAAGTGTGGAGCATTCGTCTTCCCTGACAGAGAGACGGAGGAGTGAAGCAGCCAGGCAGAAAATTCCCATTTTACAGTTTTATCAGCTGGAACGCTCCAAGAGCAACGCAGGGAGGCTGTGACAGCTGGAAAGACAGGGAGCAAGGACGGACGGCTAAAAAGACTCGTGACGGCTCAGACCGATCTGCTGTAATGAAAATTTAAAAAGTCAGAGCGGGAAATGAATTTTTCTTCAGGGTTCAGACTCTTCTCTCACTGTTAAAACTGTTTACACTGATTCACGTCTCTGTCTGAATCTCACCTGACCGGTGACACACACGAGGATGAAGGATTAATAATGATGCACGGATTCAGAAGGCGGGAAACATCTGTTACACTACAGTAGGAGTGGTTATTAAACGACAGCCGACTCTGGTTGCCCAGCAACAACAACGAGATGCTGACTGCTTCGATTCAGCTGAAGACTCTGCGTCAGGAACATGTGGTCCAGAGCTAAAAGGCTGCATCAGACAGTGATGTGAACACGTCCCACGTTCAGCACCTCAGAGACTTTGAGCACGGTGGATCCTCACCAGTCCACAAACCAACCATCAGCCCACAGCATGAGATGATGCAGAGCCCATCAGGTGCTTTATTTCCTGCCTCAGTGTCAACAACTAATCTGTCCCTTTGAGTCTCGCCTGACGACCAGCTGTAGTGAACGTCTCCACCTGTGGCTCCTCCGTCGTGTTTCCACGCTGCAGGCTGCAGCTGGTGGACTGAGCCTGCAGAGCTTACATAAGCACGGCACATGGTGCATTATTCTCCAAACATGGCCTTAATCCTCACGCTGACAGAGATGAGTCTCCCCAAGGTGCATTTCTGCGTGTCCTGTGAGACTCGCAGCTGATCTCGGAGCTGCTCCATGATTGTCTGTGGATACACCACCTGCACACAGTCAAACTACATCAGCTCTGTGCGACATATGACACGGTGTGAAGTACTGAACCCACACTGCACAGATCGCGCCCTAAAGTGGAAACCCTTTTTCCCCCGAGACACGACCGGTTAGCTTAGCTTTAGCACAACCAGGACAAAGTAAAGAGGCAAAACCTGCAGCAGGACCAGGTCAGGGTGGAGTGGTGGGTGGAACAGACATGTTCTCCACGGCCTGCTGCCTCCACCCTCCACTCAGCTTCCTCTCCTTTCTGACATCATCTCTAACGAGGGAACAACACTTCCTGTAAACTCTCCCCCTAAAGGAACCTGACACCGGGGGAGTTTTTACTTCTTCTCCACTGCTCCGAGCGTCTGAGTCGATCCAAACATCCAACCAGAAACAGGAACGGGTTATCAGCGCGGCTGCTGCTCCCACAGAGAAGCCAGCACCTCCACCCAGCGGCGTAGTGCAGGAGACAAGCAGGGATGACAAGAGGATGAAGACAGACTGGTTGTGGATTTGGACTGTGGACTAACTGAGCAGACTCAGAGGAGCACTGAGGCCTGAACCGAGCCTCCTTCAGAATCTACAGAGTTCCCACTGATCAACACCAACACACAGAAGATTTGTGCCGCAGACCGAGCAGCTGGAGTCAGTGTTTCGTCCCGTTTAAAACCGGGTCCTGGCTGCTCTGGGTTAGTGAGCATGGGGGAGGAGGAGGCTCAGACACGGGCCGTGTGTGAGCGTGTTAGTCTGTGTGCGTGTAGCTGCAGAGTTTGCAGGAAAAGACTCATCTGGGTTCAGACTGACTCCTGAACAGACCACAGCACGTTATTCAGCATGAAAACAGGCTCAGCTCTTCCTCTTTCCTACCATTTGGTTCTGAGCTGCAGCGACTTGTTAAACTCAGTCTAGCTGCTCTTCCTCCTCCTCCTGTCGAGCAGCCGGCCGGCAGGAAACAGGAGGAGGGCCAACAGCGCTCGCAGTAATGTGCCACACTCCATCCTCATTACTGCACATTAACACTTATTAACACAGTAAACCCACAGCTACCGGCTCGACAAACAGAAACACATCGGGAGGAAGAGGAGGGGGAGGAAGGGGAGGTAACAATGGCTGTTTCCAGAGGAAACTCACACACAGCTGTTAGAAAACACGTCATTAGAAGTGTTTAATTAATTCCAACCAAAACACAACAGGTCAAATATACAGAGCTGAGGATTTATAGAGCCAACGCACAACACACAGACACGCACAGACACACAGACACACAGACACGCCCACACACACAGACATGCACAGACACACAGACACACAGACACGCACAGACACACACAGACACGCCCACACGCACAGACACGCACACACTCACAGACACGCACACAGGCAGACACACTGTGAACTGTACCAGATCCAGTCCATTAGAACAGAACCGTCCTCTGGGTTCCGTGAGCTCAGCACTGAAGCTGTTCACTGGACTTTAACCCACTAACAGCTGAGGCCCGTGTTGTGTAAAGGTTCCTGCAGCGCAGCAGAGAACACAGATTGGCAAACGTGTGAGAGCGTGAGCACGTTCCCGCACACGTCACTGTCACGGCCGTGATCACACTAAGGAGCAAACAGCTGCAGGCTGCTGTTTGTGTGTCTGTGTGCAGCTGCCAGGATTCCTGCTGTTTGGGAGGATCTGGATCCTCGTGGTCAGCGGAGGAACACGGAGACCAGGTCTGAACATACCTCAGTTCAGTTTGACTGTTTTGGGCATTTGAAACAGAGCTGACCTACGCTCTGAGCTGAACACAGCGCACTCACAGACAGTGTTACTGTAAATCCTGCTCACAACGGTTCATCCTCGCCTCCTACAGAGCTTCACGTCACAGACTGACGAATACGTTGGTGCGGTACGAGCCCGGAGCTGTGAAACCGACACCTTCTGGTGACTCACGCAATGGATGAAGAACATAAACAAGAGTGAAGCTCAGAACTGTGACAGAACGTGTTTGGCTCGCCGCTGCATGAACAGAAAACAACACCTCAGCGCAGTTACCCACGGGTTCCCTGACACCCCCACACAGCCGGGACGCCTCGCACAATCCACGGCGCGCTGGGGAGGACGAGTATCAGGAACCAACGCTGCACTGAACCATCACGTTCTGGCTGCAGTGATGTCGGCAGCCTGTAGGGGACGCCGTCAGCTCCCTGCGCTGTTGGTTGGCGTGGCTGAGCGAGCAGCAGCCAAACAGTGAGCGAGCGAGCGAGCTGCACGCTCACTGTTTGTGTTTGACCTTTTCCATCCAAATGAGCTTTAACTGCATCGAGCTGAGCAGAGTTTATGAGGCAGAAAATGAGCCCGTATGGCTGTGAAATCGGATCAGTACCAGCAGCAACAAATCAAACAACACGTCTGACACCACAGAGGAGACAGCAGCAGACACACACATGCTGTCTGTTGTACAGGGGGATGGTTGTTGACAGGAAGGACCTTTTATCTTAACGTTGTCCTCGTTAATAAAGACGCTGGCGTTTTGGTTTGACGGTATTATCTGGTTATTAACGTGTAATTACCATAAGGTGTTCATTACTATCTGTGAAGGTCAAGTTATCTCAAAAAGGTTTTATCCATTCTTGACGACGTTGTCCCTTCATAAACTCATTACACAGTGACCAACTAC
Organism: Microctenopoma steveboyesi; assembly: GCA_032359275.1. Classification (NCBI taxonomy): domain Eukaryota; kingdom Metazoa; phylum Chordata; class Actinopteri; order Anabantiformes; family Anabantidae; genus Microctenopoma; species Microctenopoma steveboyesi. The sequence continues at coordinate 380,949 of JAUMHF010000014.1, read as the reverse complement.
ATTTACCTGCTGTAGAAACCCTGAAACCCCCCGCCCCCCCTCAGACTCAGCTGCAGCTCACCATCACCATTAACACAGATCAGCTGCTGCGAGTCCTCTTCATCACACTGTCTGTGCTGTCATCATCTTCATCATCGACACAAAGCGATTCACCACACAGCAACTACGGCTGTCAGATAAATGAAGTGGAGCCTGAACTACGGGATTTACTGTACTACAGTAAAAGTACAGACAGGTTGTGTGTGTGTAAAACTTCCATTTAACAAATCAACCAAATGTAAAACAAATGCACAGATGTCTCCTAATCCACTCTCCTTGTTCCCTTCCCTCCTTTGTTGACAGGCCGCCCCCATGCCTAAGTAACGCTGAGTGTGATGTAATACGCCTCCTCTCCCTCTAATCTGTGACATGTAAGATTACAGATAATCTGTGATGTCACACACACACACACACACGTTTAGAGTCACTGAGCAGAGACGAGTCCTTAGACGTTCACTCAACAGCTACTAATCCTGCTGCAGGTTCAACTTTTATTTAATTATTTATAGGAATGAACATGTAATCAAAGGATCCTCTAGAGAGGAGAGGTCTCACTCTGTTGAAGAACTACAAAAAAGTTTGCTGGTATTACAGAGTAGAGCATCTTACCTAACAAACTATCTTTGGCTGAATACTATCTAATGAAACCGTTCACATCTGCACACCTGCACAAACTGGACAAATAAGATGCTGTTGTACACATTCCTCTAGTCATATATTTGTATGTGGTTCGTCTGCAGCTCATCTCTGCGAATAAATGTGAGCTGGAGAGGAATAAAACCTAAGCACAGACACGTGAGCGGTCATCACCATAAACACACAGCTCGGTTTACAGCAGAGAAAATACTGTAAAGACGCTTTCTGGAATATAACAGCTGCACCATAAGAACAGGTCATGTTTTCTACAGATACATGAACACAGAGATAATATAAACGCATTCAATTGTTTCTGGAGGAACATTACAGCCATAAGAACCCAGTAAACTCACTGAGTTTATCACAGGGTCCAATAATAAAGTGGAGAATGAAAGCAGACCAAGTGTTTCTGCAGAGACGTCACCGATCGATTCCATGTTTAACACAGAAACTGTGACGTGTGCTGGAAACGTCCAGAAACAAGCAGGACGTGAAGATAAAGCCTAATAAACAAACAACAGTTTATATGGTCGTCACACTGCACCAGGAGATTAACTGCAGATGACGACCATGACACGCAACTGAAAGATCCAGAAACCTAAGAGCTGAATCCAGTAAGTGCACATTGAAATATCCCTAAAGTCTCAGGCCCGGTACTAAAACTGAAAACATCTGAGCTAAGTCTGATGAACACGGTGAAAAAGCTGCGACACACAGGATTAGAAATATAAGAAATAAACACCACACATGGAGAAATAAATAAATACAGATGAGGACCATGACAGAGGCAGGCGTTCAAGCTAGAGAGTGGACCTTCAGTAAACTGCTGCTTCTGTCACACTATAGGTTTCTAGTGGTAAAATAATAAGATCTCACTGAAACAGAAACATAATGGTTTAAAGCTCGGACAATTATTCTATAACTCAGCTGGAACCACTGATGAGGGCCATGACGTGTAGCTGAAAGACTCCAGCGTCATCTCACACTAACCAGGAGAACGTTGGAGGAAATAACGACAACAGCTGGATCAGGAGAGTTAGTAAATGATGAAGCACGTGCAGGAGTCACAGTAAAGACACAAAGGTCACAGAGCCCGTTTAAGAACCTTCCTGTGATGTCAGAGTGTTCTGAGTCCGACTGAGACACTGCACAGACAAACTGTGAGACATCACCTGGAGACACCTGAGGATCTGTGCAGGAATCTATCAGCAGGTGTGTGTGTGTGTGTGATACCTGTTGTGTCTTCAGGCTAAACGTGAATCTAACATGAATGAAGGAGCAACACACACACTCTAAATCCCCCTACAAGGTCATCTCGGAGGCGCTGGTATCGGGCTGAACGCTGCACTTTTCATGTGAATATCGTCATATGTTACATGCGTGTTGTGACGTCCTTACCGTACACGCCCTGAGCGCGCACACCCTGCAGGAAGCCGGTAAACAGCCACAGGAGACCGAAAACTAAACCCATCTTCACATCCTTCTCTGGCCGCCTCGCTGCTTCTCTCCCGCCGGGGTTGGGGTCGTCAGTTCGATTCCCCGCCGCTGCCGCTTCTCCAGCCTCCTCCTCCGCTCCGGCCGGCGTCCCTCCGCACGGTATCCGGCCCGGTGACCGGTTCTCATCCAAAAACTCCCAGTGTTTCCCACCAGCAGCCCGCCACCGCCCTCCCAAAGCCCGGTCAGAAGTAACGGGGAGGTCCGGTTCCGCGCATACCGGAGCCAACGTCAGCTGAAACCGTCAGAAGCCGCTGACGAGGACGACGGGCGGCGGGAAACCGACGCGGGAGCAGGTGCCTCAGCCGCGTCTCCTTGGTGGTGACATTGTAGAAAAGAGGTTCAGTTCAACTAAAACGCCGTCGGTGATTCGCTGTCCTCCGGTGAGAAGCTCACAAGTCCCCGCTGCCCCTCGGTCGGGTCCACCGGGCTCGTTGTCCGCTGGTCAGCACCGGTGATACATCCATCTCTCCGAGGAGAAGCGGTCCACGCTGCGTGTCCCTTCCTTGGTGTCAGCGGGTCGTCGTGGCCCTTCAGTCCGGGGGGGGGGGGGAGTCGGGACTCCGTGAAGCCGTGGTGCCGCTGGAAGCAAAAGGAGGATAAGTGGTCGTCGGTGGTTTCACCGGTGAGAAGTCACCAAGCGAACAGCGCGGTAAAGGCGAACAGAGCGCACACCAACACCGCTTCCGGCGTGACGACTACAAAATAAAAGCCAGGAAACCGACGCTGCGGGAGCTGCAACTATATGAATAAAGTCAATTTACATTTAAGTTTGATTTACATGAACACCAGGTTTAATTCGCCTGAAGTGTCTGAGAACGTCACATAGGTTAAAAAGTAAAAAAATAATACGGGTAAAAAGTGAGAGGATACATTATTATATTAACATTAATTATCTTTATAAAAACCTAACGCTAACTTTTTACTTTAACCTTTTACCAGTCATCGTGTTTTTACTGTTTATCGGGAATTCTGAAAAATGAGGAAGTGAAATCTCTGATAGTTAATAACACATAATTAAGCAGATTCTCTAGAAAAATTTAAAAGTGAAAATTACCATTGACAACGCGGTTTGAGCTTTTATTTTGGCGGAAGTGCGCCCGGTCTTCCGGTGTGATATTGTTCATCTGCCGCGGTAACGTCACGCGCCGCTGGTTTCTGACCGTGACCGGGGAAAACGGGGGCGGCACGCGCGTAGGAGATCGACAGCGCACGTGTGGGATGTACTTTTTTTTGTTAAAGCGGGACTTTGAGAGGCGGGAAAGGAGGGATAATGGGGGGCCTGTCCCAACCTGCTGATTATCAGTTATTGATTATTAATAATAAGGAAGTGACGTCACATGGTGCATTCTGCTGACATGTTAGTGATTCTGATTTAATTTTAATGCAGGAAGTGAAAATATGTATAAAAATAAAAACATTCACAGAGTTGGACGACATTCAAATTAGGGCCTCAGGTAAGAAGGTCCAGTACAGTTTGATCCAAAAACCGTTCTCGGCGGTGCTGCTCGCCGCCCTCTCACTTCCTTAAACGTCTCTCTGCGGGTTGTGGTTCCGCTCGGCACCCTTCTCTGATGAAGACGCAGCTGTTTGTTGCCTCAACAATCAGACCTCATGAACTCGGAAACAAACACATTTAAACTCGATGCTCAGCAGTAATTAGTTCAAACGACTCCACTACAGGTGATAGTGATAGTTTTACCAACGTGTGTCGTGTGGTCCAGCTGGTACAGAACTACAGGGAGAATGTGCTACATGCTAAGCTAGGACAGCTGCCCCAGGATGACTTTTAATTTCTTAGGAGGCAACATCACTGCCTCATGTCTCAGATCCAGGCTTGATCCGGTCCGACTGTGATACAGGTTCAGGTGATACAGGTGTGAAGTAACTTCCTTACTGTACGGTGGAGGCCGTACAGAGCAGCAGAAACGGGCCTTCACGGACCACACTGACGTCTTTCAGAGGAGTCAGGTCCACGACTGGCTTAAACTGACACCAGCAACATGTTTAATGTTGGTTCTTTGGACCCTGCTGTTCTGTTCTGGTTTCTCTGGACCAAGCCTAGCAGAATAACAAACGGGCTCCACCTGCATATATCCGTCAACACGCTGCAGAACCAAATCACGCCCTGCTCCATCCTGCACCTCTGTCTGCGCTGCATGACACATCCTCCTCAGAAAGAACCTCAGAGTGCTGCTTTAAGAGGTTCTGGACTCTGGTCGGGTTAAATGACTCCACATAACTTTTTATCATCAGATTCAGAAAAACAAATCAAAAAGCCAGTTTAATTAAAATAAGTCCGTCATGAGGACAAAGACCCAGTGAAGCTTCCATCAGAACACAACAGATCCAGAGTGTCCCCGGGGCTCGTTAATGGAGGAGCCCGTTTGTCAGGAGATGTTGACGTGTGAGTAACCTCTGAGCAGCAGCAGAATAACGTGTCTGCGCGGAGACTCTTTAATGGAGCTCAGTCCTCTGAGCTGTGTAATGGTCTCTGAAGAGGACGAGGACGAAGCAATTAGTCCGAGATGAACAGATGCTCTCTGCTTTTACTGGAGACATCACAGGAAGACAGGAGGAGATGACGAGGAGGAGAGGGACAGGAGGAACATCGGTACGAACAGAATGGAGAGACGGGAACGAAAGATTCTTCGTAAAGACATTTGAAAAATACAAACTCAGCTTCTACTTCTGGAAATTAAATCAAATTTACTCTGGGACGTGGTGTCTTTGGACTCCATCAGGGACGCAGTCTCTGTTACTGTCCAACAGATTCCACTGGAGTTGTGTGATTTCACCCTGTGGTTGCTGGTCCTACCAACCCGCCGGGGCTTCGTCTGCTGCTCCTTGTTGTTGTTGTGATCTGTGCTGCCTGCTGTTCTTTTTTTTTTCTCTCCTCTGTCCACTAACCCCAACCGGTGGAGGCAGATGGCCGCCCACCCTGAGTCTGGTTCTGCTGGAGGTTTCTTCCTCCTAAAGGGAGTTTTTCCTCTCCACTGTTGCCTGGTGCTGCTCAACCGGGGCTGTTGGGTTTTCTGCATTATTCGGTTTATATATACACTTATATTTTTGCCAGGTCCTAAACCTGCTATGTAAAGTGCCCTGAAATGACTTTCATTGTGATTTGGCGCTATACAGATAAAGATGAACTGAACTGAAATGAATGTCCACGTCTCTAACATCTGTCCTGTGTCTTACAGTAACACACACGTCCACGTGTCTAACATCTGTCCTGTCTGCTTCCAGTCACACAGTGAAACACTGAGGGCTGAATTTAAAAACTTCCCTCTTGTCACAGATCGTTACGGCGCTCTCCGTCTCCCTCGAGCTGCCGAGACGCCACCCAGCTCCCGTTTTTACCGTTTCCATGGAGAAAGTGCGAGTTAGCTGGTGATGTACCATGAGACCGACAACAGCAGAGATCAGCACTGTGCAGACTTTGCTCAGGGCCCAGAGGGACAAAGAGGAGCCGCACTTAAGAAAACGCATCACAGTCAGCATCTCTGCACCACGCCCCCCCAGACAAACTGCACATGATAAGTTGGTCAACTCTCCGGGCAACTGTCGCCGCTGACAACAAACATCCAGTCAGCTGCACACTGTACTTACTTTGCTTTACAGACGCTTTTATCCAAAGCGACTCACGGGGAGCTGGCGCTGCATGTCTGGCTCAGGGACACACCTGGTGGGGGACGGACTAGGAGTCAGACAGGGTTTCGAACCTGCGACCTTCTACATCCCACACACTGTACTCCAGCCCCGTGTGAGCTCCGTCAGCCCCCTCTCCTCCTCCGTAAGTGGTGAAGGAGACGAAGGAGGAGCAGCGCTGACAATAATGAATCCTGCTAAGTTTGTTCACAGCTGCTGAAAATGTTTGACGTCTGCAGTTTTACTGCGACTCAATTATGATGAAGATGATTATCTGCCAACATCTGAGGAGGACGGCCAGAGAGGAGCAACTCCGTCAGGGGAGCTGTGGTTTCTCCTCCTCCAACTCTAAATGTCTCCTTTGTTCTTCCCATGCTGCTCCTCCGTCATCTACTTGTGTGCTCCAGAATATTTTTTATTGATACTCCTCAGCTTGCGTCTCCTCCTTCTTCATGTCACCTCCGTCCTTCTACATTTCATAGTTTGCATGTCCTCCTCTATGTTGTATTTTCTCTGTTCTCATTTCCAAAGTCTTCCTCCACCTCCTGCATTTTTTCGCCTCCTCTTTCTTTTCCCTCACTTTATTTTCCCCTGCTCTGTCCCTCCTTTTTCTCATCGTCTTATCTTCCTCATCCTACATCATTCTAAGTCCTCCTCCTCCTCCTCCTCCTCCTCCACCTGCAGCATTTTCCTCCTCCTCCACTAATTTCCTCCTCAGTATAGAAACAAAGCTGCTTGTTTCTCTTGTCCCTCCTCAGTGTGAGGAGCAAGACGTCATTGTTCTGATAAAGTGATCGTCGAGTTTGTGTCAAACCAGAGAAAATGGACTAAAGAGGTGCGAGCTGCTCAGGTTCATCTCCATAATAACACACGCGCACACACACACACACACACACACACACACACACAGAGACACCACTGGACCACTGAGAACAGCTGTGGATGAACAGGAAAGTGACACGTTGTTAGTGTTAAGCTGTGTTTCACCAACTGAACATGAAGTAGTGAAATGTTCCATTAATGTCTGTAACATGAAGCTTTAAATAACTCTGGATCGTTTTCCTTCAACACCACGATCGTGGGAGTGAAGCTGAGCTCCTGTTCAAACTAATGTGACGTGAAGCTGCTGATGTTCATTCAGTATTCATCAGGTTCTCTTTCTGCGATGAAACCGGAGCTCAGCACAATCACAGGAACAACATCAGACGATTAAAGAGCAGCCAGAGAAGGACATGTGAGCGTTTGATCTTTAAACGGAGACAAACACGTTAAAACCACCATTACAGCTGGAACAGAGACTCTTTAAACGGGTCGGGTCTGATCTGGAGTTCTTTGTGCCGTGATTCGTTAGTCATTGATGAATCGAGACGTAACGAGCAGAGTTGACATCAGATCTGTTTCCGAGCATTTACATTCAGTCTGCAGCTGTATTTATTATTAACACAGCAGAAATGCTTCCTGCATTAATTAAACATCACTGATACACAAACCTGCTTCCACTGCCTGAGGATGACGAGCTGATCAGAGTGCTGCTCCGCGTTAGAAACCTCTGGACGGCTGCAGGTGTCCACGTGAGCCTGAGTTTCCCTGGATCACACCCAGAGGGATCTGATCTGTGTCCAAACCAGTTCCTGGTCGTCTAACTCTCAGACTGGTCTCAGACTCAGAGTCCTCGGGCTGTACGGCCTCTGTGTCGGCAGCTACCAGCCTCCCGGAGAGACAAACGTTTTCTTCTGGTGACTGTGGGACACAAACACATGCTGAGTCAAAGAAAATCTAAAAAATGATGTGGCGAGCTACGAGTACTACAAGAATACTAAGACACAGTACCAATTACTGCAAGAATACTAAGACACAGTACCAATTACTACAAGAATTACTAAAAGTCTAAATCAAAACAAACTCAGGTTTAAGTCATAATTATGGTGGTAAATTAAATGACTGCTTTTTCTTTCTTTACTTCTTTTAGAACTAAAAGCAGGATCAACATCATGTTCCATCCATAAAACACACATCGCTCCCACATCCTGACGCTGACGGATTTATTATTGGTGCTCCTGGAGCTTTTTTACCTGCTCAGGGAAGTGAAGCATCAACCACTCTGCTTTCTGCTGCTGCTTTAATGAATGAGCTGCTGACGTCTCTCCTCTCTCCTGCCCCCTACCTCCTCCAACTTATTTAGGGTGGTGCTGCCTTTGATCCGGTTCCTTTGTTTCAGCTGGAGAGGGTTCTGTATCTCGGGTCGTGATCACTTGTAAAAAACATAAGTGTGAAAATGGTTCGGAATCAGAAAGGTCGTTACCCGCTTCAACCTCAGGGCGTCCGTTTCATTCACGAGGAGCAGAGAAAACGCCGGCGCCAGACTCCAGGTCACGGCGTCTGAGGGAAAGGGGCTGATGGGGGGGGTATGTTTGCGGTTTACCAGAATAAAACATCTTTTATTCATCGATGCTCTGCTCACAGCGACGTGAGACGGATCGATGTTGTCTGTCGATTCGTAACCAACAGGTAGAAAGAGGCAATGGGGGGCTGTTGTCATGACAACCTGCTCCAGGCTTCAGTGAACAGGTGAGAGCCAGTTAATTATAACAGACGCAGGGGGCGGAGTCTGAGGAGAGTCACCTGGACAGGAAACATCAGGAACAAACCACTCAAAGTACCAAAGAAAAAAGGTATCTACTAAGAACAGAGGATTTTAAACAGTGTAGATTTTTGATGCTGTGAAAACGTTTATTTATTTTAATGATTAAAAAGGTGAAAAATGTGTTATTTGCACATTTTAACATTTCACCTGGTTCGTGTTTGAACATGAACAGGTATTAACACATATTCCACTGTGAGTCAGCCAGAGATGTTCACGGCTAGTCTGGTTCTGGTTCGTGAGCTTTTTGTGCCCCCTGCAGGAAGAGTCGTTAAAATGCTGCTGTGGTACGGAACAAATGAGAAGGAGAAATTTAACAGCGTTTGTAACGAGACACAGACGAGACGAGTTTCTAGTCCTAATCAGAGAATAAAAACATTTAGGCAGGAAGAGCTCGCTCCATCTGGACCTGTGGACATCTCACCTCCTCTTCAGATATACTGAGGGCAGAGGAGCGAGAGGTGAGTGCGAGGGGGGGTCAGGGGAGGGAGGGGTGCAGTGAGCTGATGGAGGTGAGAGGGTGTGATTGTGTGTGTGTGTGTGTGTGTGTGTGTGTGTGTGTGTGTGTGTGTGTGTGTGTG
>JAUMHF010000014.1:336518-359723 GCA_032359275.1 Microctenopoma steveboyesi | reverse complement strand
ACCTGGAATACACACGGGTACACACGAGCACACCTGGAATACACACGGGTACACACGAGCACACCTGGAATACACACGGGTACACACGAGCACACCTGGAATACACACAGATGTTTGAAAGTTTGAGGATAAAATTATCAGTGATAGTTCTGAACTACCTGCTAGCTGCACATGTAATGATGTATTTGTGTCCCTGTATCTTTTTGTGTGTGTGTGTGTGTGTGTGTGTGTGTGTGTGTGCGCGCGCTCAGAGCGTGGAGGTTCATCATGCAGAACTTCAGGAAGTCTGGGTCTCTTTTGGTGACTGTTCCCAGTCTTCAGGAGAGTCTGGATGCTCTGCAGGTAATGTTTGTCAGAGAAATGCATTCTGGGACGCGTAGTTTTTTCTTCTGCAGTTGTAATGGGGTTGTGTCCAGCAGGAGCCGCTGCAGCCCAGCTGGGTGAAGGAACTTCCTGTGGAATACGACGTGTACCTGGGAAAAGACACAGACCCAGAGGCCCTCAGACAGATCCATCTGTACCAGGTCATGTGAACTGGTCTGGACTGGTTTGACCCACATTGAGCTGGTGTGGTCTGGTACATACCAGATTAAAACGGTGATCCTGATTGGAATGTTCATAGATCGGACTGATTTATGAAGTTCTGGTCTGGAGTTTCCTGAACTGATGTGCTGGTTCCTGTATTAACTCGACCACTTCTGGACTCATCTTAACTTCTCAGGACTGGTTTTAATTCCTGGTCTGGACCAGGGTTCTACAGGCTCAGAATCCTGATTGCTGTGTGGTCATGGAAACTTTTTTTCAGGTTTGTCACGCTTTAGAAATAAAACCAAATTTAGTCCAGTTTTTTATTTGTCTTTGTTGCAGTTTTAACGTCATGAGAAATAAAAATATTATTTAAACTTTCAACAGATTTATATTTGTGTTAAGAAACGTTAAGGAACCAGGTGACCTGGATGAGATTCTGGATTATCTGAACCTGATACAGTTTCTTAATCCGGATTAATTTATAACTCTGACCAAGAAATCCAGTTTCTGATGACATCACCTCCTGATGTCACTCACTTTATTCCGCTTCCTGTGATTCACCTCCTCTGTGACGTCACCGACCCGCTTCCTCGTCGCGGTTTAGTTTCTTTCACCACACAGCGGTACCGTTTCCAAGGGAACCATTGGCTGAGAGCGGAGGAGAAGCAGCATCGCCGACCAATCGTCACTGCGGACGACAGTGAAACCCCGCCTACAGTATGGTGCATTCAGGTGCATCGCGTCACGCTACGACTCAGGACATTTTGTTTTTATTTAATGACTTTACATAAAATGTTCTTTTGTTCTGTTTTTTCTTAATATTAGACGAAGCAACATGATGGAAACAAAACTGTCATCAGTACTGTTATGTTTTACTTAAGTACAAGTATCATACCAAAAAGTTCTTTAGTTAATCAAGGTTAGCTTTATTGTCACTTCAACAATATACAGAGTACACAGTGAAACAACGTTCTTCCAGGGCCGAGGTGCTACGTGCATCATACATTCACAACATGAGATAACACACAACATAAGGTCGCGTGCAGTGTGCAAACCAGTGACAGTGACAGAAGTGACAGTGCGACCAAACACGACATGAGAAAACAAAACATGACAGAATAGTCGAAGGAATGCCTGGGTTATTTGGTCAGTCCAGTCTTGATGCTTCAAGGTAGCTAAGGTAGGCTGAGTGATAATGTTTTTGTGTGTGTGTATGGACTCAACAGTACTCATTATGTAAAATGTCTCATTATTTACTTATTAATCACATTTTAATCAGTGATATGAGATCATTTTTATGTTAAACTATAATTAATAACTGTTATATTAGTCTGCAGTAGAGGAATGGAACCAAGTGCATTTATTTCAAAACAAATCTAAGGTACTTGTACTTACAACTCATTCGCATGGATTTTGTTCCTGAACTACAGCTCAGGCTTCAATACAATCATTGTAAAGCTGGAGACCTAGGAGCACCAACACCCGCCTGCTGGTGGATTTTAGACTTTCTCACAGACCACTGTACACATGACCTGCACCTAGGACAAAAATGATATCAAGTATGTGAATGAGGCGACCATCGTTGGACTCGTCAGAGGGGGAGATGAGTCATCGTACAGGGAACTGGTCCATCAGGGCCTTTACATCTGTGCGAGTCTCAGCTGGGCACAAAAAACTGTTACTATGGTGAAAAGAGCTCAGCAGAGACTGTGCTTCACCGGAAGGCTGAAGAAAGCGCAGTTTCTTGACTTGTTGGATACTCGTCTATAGTGTTTTGTTTTTATTATGGCACTATTTACTTTCTAATTTGTTTTACTTCATGTGGGTCTAACACACACACATGCATTATGTTTCCCAGCACTAAACAATTCCTATGCATGTTCTTTGTCTTGACGAGTTAGGCCTTATCAGGGTGCTTTGTTGTAGTATCTCAGTTACAACGAGAATCTGAATGGTAACTGCTGGTGTCTTCTCCTTGTAAGTCGCTTTGGATAAAAGCGTCTGACAAGTAAAGTAAAGTACATTTTTAACCCACTGTCTTCCTGTTAATGGCAAATAAACTCTATTCTATTATATATTTTCTTCCATTAAAATGTCAAAGGAAAAACACATTTTACTCAGTTTTCCTATATTTGTCTAAAAGTTGTAATAGCTTTACAAATAAAAATTTTAGTATATAATATATTATGGTTTGGACCAAACAAATGGTGAAGTCATCGGCAGCTAAACATGAACATTCTCAGTCGTCCACAGTAAACTGAATATTTGGGACAATAACTTAATTATTCCTTAACAAAAAATCAGGCAGCACCCCGACCAACTACAACAGTAAAATAATGTTCACACATTATTACATAACAATATCTATAATTAAATAATCCATAATATAATCCATTAAATTATACTTTTATTTAAATACATTAATGTAGTACACTGTAATACTTTAACTCTATAATCTAAATACTAGTGAATCTACTACAGCTGCTTGAAAAATGTAGTGAAAAGTGGGATTCTTGAGTTACTTTCACTACTGCTTGTGGGTAATATAATTATTTATTATTTACACTGACATGAAACCTTGTGACTGAAAAAGCAGAACTAGGAGAAACCCTGAAATTTCCGAGCTTTAAGTGTGGTCCGTGAAGTGGAGTAAAACTTGGTCAACAAGCCGCCAGTGAGCAGCTTTCAGTCCGCGGACTTCTTCACTTTGTACCGCGGATTATCGCCTCATCGTTACACAACTCGGTAAATAAGCACTTGAAACCGGTTTGTGTTGTGTTGTGCTCGGTCCCGGTGTGTTTGTGTGCTCTGGGTCTTCCCGGGACTCGGGCTGTGTCGGTCGGACCGTGAGGAGCACACTTCCATGTGGGCAGATTATCGTCTAACAAAAGACCCGCTCTCCTGCTCCTCACTCCGTCTGCTCGGTCTCTCCGCCGCTGGTTTCGCTCCGGGACCCCGGCTTGGACACGGGGGCCGAGTTCTCCGCGTGTTGACGGGACTTCGTGCGTGATATTCTGTGTTTGTGACCCGGTTTTCCCTCCTTTTCGTTGTCTTTCAGAGTGCGGCCGGTGGAAGCGGAGCTGAGAGATGCCGCTTCTACACAGAAAAGCCTTCATCCGGCAGAAACCTCCTGCGGACCTGCGGCCGGACGAGGAGGTGTTTCTCTGTAAAATTACACACGAAGTCTTCAGGACATACGAGTAAGTGTCCATGGGGTCACCTGTCTCACCTGTGTCCCGCTGAAAGCGCCGGTAGAGCCGCTGGACTGAAGTTTGAGGGACGTCCCGGAGACTGACTGACAGTTGGTCCGTTGGCAAAGTTCCAGACAAGAAAACAAAAGTTTACGCACAATGAAAATTATTCCTTATCTGAGCTCATTAGAAGTTAAAAGTCACAGACACAGGGAGGAGAGCGGTGGAAACACCTGGTGGTGTTACACCGTCCACTTCGTGGGGTCAGGTGTAATGCTAGCTAAGTTAGCTCAGTAGCTAACAGCTAAAGTTGGTTAGCTGCGTTAGCTGCGTCGCTAACAGTGATGCTGTCAGCGGGTGGTTAGCGCAGCTAGTTTTAGCCTGTTAGCTGAGCGTGAACAGGCCTGGTGACAGGTGGGACTCGGGTTATCCAGTGAGCCTTAGTTCCCAAAGCTCGGGAGCAGATGCAGTCAGGTTAAAGGACACGTTCACCATTTTTTTCCTAGTGTGCCTGAAAACAACAGTTAGGAGCAAATATAAACCGTGAAACTGGTTTTTGTTTGTTGGGATCTGTTTCTATTTTGTCACATGAATCCATCTTTAATATTACTGTTAAATCTACAGTTTATTTGAACTTCACGAGTCACAGAGCTTTAAAGTTTTAAAGTCTATAAAGAACCGAAAAAAGTCTACAAACAGGAGTTTCACATATCGGACTGCAGACGCTTCTTAAATGAGGTGATGATGGAGAGATGTTTGTCCATTTCATTGTGAAAGAAAGTGTTGTGCAGTGCATCTAATAGTTTATGTTCTGATTAAGTTATGATGAGGAACTGTCAGAGACACTGACATGACCCGTGTCCTCCTCTTCCTCAGTGAGTTCTTCGAGAGGACCATCCTGTGCAACAGTCTGGTTTGGAGCTGTGCTCTGACGGGTCGAGCTGGCCTGACGTATCTGGAGGCAGTGGAGAGTGAGCGGCGGGCGAAGCAGAGTCTGCAAAGTTTCCCTCAGTGTCTGGTGGTGCCTCTGCTCCACCTGGCCGCTCTATGCCGGCGGTGCAGACTGACGGAGCTCTGCGAGGACGTCTACGCCTTTGTCAAAGACCGGTTCTTCCCTGGAGAGACTGTGGATGTCACGGGACGCAACGGAGCAAGGTACAGAGGAGAAGGGTTAGAGGAACAGTTGAGCTGCAACGGCAGCTCCTTAATCACAAACATCTGGAATCATTGTGGGACGATATAGAAGTTATAACAGTCAACTTTCTCATCACTCACAGGAAGTGAGTTCAAGAAGGAAATTAGGAAATAAGTAAAGTGCCCTGAAAACAAGTAGGAGTGAGACCTCTTCAGGTTGTGGATTGAATGTCTTTGTTCGCTGTTTCACAGTCTGCTGACGTTCTTCTTTCTGTGTGTGTCTGTTTGTGTTGCAGACAGGTGTGTGAGATCCTTCAGGTGCATTCACCTCATTCCAGCGCTAACGGCGTGTCGAACGCCAACGGCCACACCAAGCACACAGACGGCGACACCATTGTCATCAGTGACAGTGACGACGAGAGCAGCGCTTTCCTGAGTCCCGCAGCGCAGAACGGGTCAGTGGGTCAAAGGTCACCTGGGATTTGTGTCAAAGGTCGTAGGTTTTGGAACCTGCAGTGTAACAGTTCTGCGTGTTTGTGTGTCAGCAGGAAGACGAAGAAGCCTCTGAGTCCTTCAGTGTTTAAATACACAGTGAGGATGATGAAGGACGAACACAGCGAGCCGTTCACTGTCAAAGCCAATCAGATCAGGTGAGAAGCTTCACCTGCAGATGATCAGACCTCGTCATGCTCCAAGTTCTGGAGTCATGACAAATCTAAAAACTATTTTTAATATATTATATTTGAATCACCAAACGACTCCTGGAGGAGTAAGAACACATCGTTAATCACCTGGTGAAATCTGTCGACTAAACGTTTAATGTTTGAAACACATTATCAATACAGAGAATAATCAATAGATTTATAAATAATCGATGATTAATAATTTTATTCCTGCATTAATGTGTCACTGACCTGTTCAGTCGTAGGAAGACGACTCTGTCCAGAGAGAGACTGAAGCTGCTCTTCAAACAACACTGTGAACCTCAGAACGGCACCATCGCACTCAAGGTGAGGACTACATTACCCACAACCCCCTGCTGTCTGCCGTGTGTTACTGACCACGGAATGCCTGTAAACGACTTCTCTTCCTGTTTCAGTCCTCCACGGTGGCCAAGTACCAGCTGACTGAGCAGATTTTCTCCCAGTTCTTCCCTGATGAGCCGCCCCTGTTTCCCTTCAGCCCGCCCTCTAAAGGTGGGCGTGGCTCACCTGGGCAGGTGAGAGCAGCAGCTGTGACTGGCTGAATATGTTAGAGCTGTTAAACATCATGCAAATCAGTGTGAATATTTTACTGCAGGAGACGAGACGAACTCGTCTGAAATTAGTTGAATTTAATAAAGGTTTCGTGTTTCTGACTCGTGAACGATGCGTGAGCTGCTTCTGATCTGTGAAAACTACGATGCGTTCACAGGCAAGTTCGTCGCTGCTGAAGGCAGCAGGGGAGAAGCTGAAGCTGCTGCAGCAGAGGGAGGAGATGGCCGCCGCAGCTCAGGACAAAGCACGACTGAAGAGGGAGAAGGAGGAGGCGCAGGAGGCCAAAAGGAGGGAGAAGGAGGACAAGGAGAAGATGAAGGAGGAGCAGAGGAGGAGGTTTGAGGAGGAGAAGCAGAGGAGGAGGGAGGAGAAGGAGTTGAAGAAGCTGGAGAAGGAGAGGGTGAGTTTTCAGATGTTCCTGTGTGAACAAAGTGAAATCTCAGAGTTAACGTGACGGATGTGATTGACAGGAGCGAGAGAAGCTGAAGGAGGAGAAGAAGAAATACGCCGAGCGGCTCAAACTGTGGAACAAACCCAGAGAGGACATGGAGTGTGAGGACCTGAAGGTCAGTGAACGCACCACCAGTCTGCACATTATTAAAACGTGTTCCGTGTCCTGGATCAGTGGGTTCGTGTGGTGCTTACACTGACCTGGTTCTGGTGTCACGCTGTAAAAAAATCTGAAAAATGTATATAAAATAAAGTGTTCCAAACGGAACCATGTTGACTCTGGAGTAAACTGAATGAAAGCAGTGACCCAGGACCTGTGTTGTGTGCCGGTTCTTTTAGGAGCTGCCCGCTCCAGTTCCTGTGAGAACCCGTCTGCCAGCAGAGCTCTTTGGAGAAGCCCTGATGGTTCTAGAGTTCCTGCGGGCCTTCGGGGAGGTCTTTGACCTGAATGACGAGTTCCCCGATGGAATCTCTCTGGGTTAGAACATCATCATACGGTTTCATTGGGTTCTGTTTGGTTCAGTTCTTCAAGGTTTAGAGTTTAGAATAGGATCTTATCAGAGTTTTGGTTTGAGGTTTTCCCGGGTTCTTTATCTAGACACTGAGCCGACGCGATTCTGAATTTCGTTGTCAGGTCTAATACGTGTTCCCTTTCTCCAGAGGTTCTAGAGGAGGCTCTAGTGGGTTCTGATCCTGAAGGTCCATTGTGTGAGCTGCTGTTCTTCTTCCTGTCGGCCATCTTTCAGGCTCTGGACGAGGAGCAGGAGGAGGTGGCTAAAGACCAGGCTGAAGGTCCGAGACAAACGTCTCTTTCTACACTTATGGGGACCGTCGCTGAACCCTGATCCTAAACCCTCGGTGGTTTAAAAACACTGGTTCCTACCTATAAATATCTGTGTTTTTTTTGTGTGTGTTTCGTGCACAGACCTGACCGAGGCTCTGGATGACGACTCTAACCCGACCCACTCGGCTCTGAGCGCCGTGGCGTCCTTGGCCGCGGCGTGGCCTCAGCTGTATCAGGGCAGCAGCCTGAAGCAGTTGGACCTCGACAGCTGCACGCTGTCGGAAATCCTGCGGCTGCACATCCTGGCCTCCGGCGCAGACTGCTTCCATGGCAACGCCAAGTTCCGCTACCAGAAGCAGGGTGGGTTCACCCTGATGGACGACCCGTGTGTGGAGCTGCGACTGTCTGAGCCGGCTCTGCTGAAGAGGCTGTCGTGTACGGCGGTGTACGACCTGACGCCAAGTGAGCTGCTGACCAATCACAGGCTGTCGCCATGATAATCAACAAATGGATATTGAACTGTTATTGATGTGTGTGTGTAGGGGAGAAGCTGAGCATCCTGCAGGCTCTAGTGGGGAAGCTGCTGACGTTGGCGTCCAGCAGAGATCTGATTGAAGACTGTGTGGAGGAGCAGAGAGCGGCGAGACAGGAGCTGAGAGAGATCAGAGCCGAGCAGCACCGCAGAGAGAGGGAGGAGGCGGCGTACAGGTACACGCCCGGCACACACCGCTGTACCCAAGACTGTCCGTCACAGGTTCTTGACATGTGCCCGTCTCCTTTTAGGGTTCGTCTCCGTAAAGAGGAGAAGCTGAGGGAGCAGGAGCAGAGGCTGAAAGTGAAGGAGGAGAAACTGAAGGAGCAGGAGATGAAGGGCGGAATCCAAACAAACAGGTCAGAGCTGTGTTTTCATTGGTTTAAAATGTGAGACACATCATGAAGCTGTAGAAACACGTTGTTTCTGTCTGCAGCGAGACTCCAGCCGAGCAGCACACGGAGGACGAGGACGAGCAGAACTCTTCGTTCAGCAACAACAAGAAGACGAAAAGCAAAAAGAAAACTGAGCAGCTGAGTCCTTCAGGTCCGTCAGAATGAGGACGTGTTGTACATCAGCAGCAGCACATGATCCAGTTCAGCAACAAATAAAAACGTTGTGATACTTTCTCTCCTGCAGCTGAAGTCGACCAGAAGGACGAAGAGCAGCAACAGACGATATCGGAGCCCAAACCCTCATTCTGCCCGACCACCAGCCTGACGGCAGAGGAGCTGGAGGACGAGCAGGAGAAGGTCAGAACCGCCGACACTGGAGCTGCTCCATTAAAACCAGTTCTCTTCTGCTTCCACCTCTAACGTGACGATCAAGATATTTTAAGATGTGACTTAACGGACAGATTGATAATAAATGCTGCAGCACGGTTCTGATAAATTGGTTTGTTTTGTTGCAGCTTGTCAGGTTTCAGCTTCACGTTTTTAGTTCCTTACATGGTGGCATCTGTGCTTCCTTCAGGTTCGGGAGCTGCAGGAGCGGATCCAGAAGGCTGCGGCCTGCACCTGCCTGCTGCCTCTGGGCCGAGACCGTCTGTACCGCAGGTACTGGCTGCTCCCTTCAGCCTCCGCTCTGTTTGTGGAGGACGACTGCTTCGGCCTCACGGAGGACATGCTGCAGCCAAACCCGAAACCTGAACAGGAGGCCACCGGGACCAAGATGGAGGACGAGGAGGTTGCCAAGGACGAGCCAGCTGAGGGAAGGTGGGTCGCAGCTTTATTCCATACTGTTGGCGAAATTACGAGCTCAGAGTTGTGATTAAACCTTCATCCTGCACAGTGTTGGCTCAAACCCCGCCCCCCTCCACGCCTGCGGGCCGCCTGTGAACCGTCCCAACCAGTGGTCCTTTTACAGCTCGATGGAGGAGGTGGATCAACTGATGGAGGCTCTGAACCCTCGCGGCCACAGAGAGAGCAGCCTGAGGGAGGCGCTGCAGCAGGAGCGAGAGCGGCTGCAACAGGTGCTGCAGGACTGTGACAGGAGCAAGTACCGACACACAGGTAAATCCACACACCTGTCAACCAATCACACAGGTGTGACACACGTCTGACACGCGTGTTCTGTTTGTTCAGATAATCCAGAGTCATCTAGATCCGTCCCAGAATGCACTGCTGCAGCTGAGACTCTGATGAAGGCGAGACTGAGAGACCTTCTGCTGGACATCGAGGACAGAATCCACCAGGGCACTCTGGGAACTCTGAAGGTGAATGCGCACACACACCTGCTGATGATGACGGAGAACCAGACACGCCAGGTAAACTCTGACTCACCTGTCTGTGACTCCGTGTCCAGGTGATGGACAGAAAGGTGTGGCGCTCTGCGTTGGAAGCGGGAAACTACGAGCTGCTGAGTTCAGACAGCAGAGACAATGGAGGGATGAACGGACGGGTGGAGCCCATGGAGGTGGACTCCAACCATCCGAGAGCCAGAGACCGGTACGCAGCCGGGTCAGCGCCAGAGGAGTCATCGGCCGTTTATCTGCTGCAGAACGTCTCGTAGAATAAAATGCTCGGTTTGTGTGTGTCAGGCTGCAGGATCTGAAGTCGGACAGCGTGGCCGCCTGTGGGACCAGCGGCAGCGGGACGCCTCAGGTGGTCAGCAGCGCGGTACGAATCCTGGCCCAGGCTCTCGCTCACATTGAGCAAGGAATCGAGAGACGCTTCCTGAAAGGTCCACTGGGTGAGTCTGTCTCCAGGCCTGGAAAGGTCTGGAACTTTCTGAAGGGGTCAGGTTAAAGGTCCAGATTCTGCATGTGACACCACCTGCCCGTCTCCCTGCAGGTGATGAAGACTCAAAGAAAGACCAGAAGACGAAGAAGAACAAGAAGAAAGATGAAGACCAGGCCAGCGACGGTACGACTTCCTGTTAATGTAGAGATGTACTGATCGGATCCTCACAGGAACCCGTTCACTGACCAACTATAATAATACCTCTTTCTGTGTCAGATGGCAGCGACAGTGGTCGGGTCGTGAAGACGGTGTTAGAGCGATGGAGGGAGTCTCTGCAGTCCTGCTCCAGCCTGTCTCAGGTCCTCACAACATCACATGACCCAGAAACAGTCGGCTTCTGTTGAACAGAACCAACATGCTGATTTAAGTGTTGACATGTGTGTTCAGGTGTTTGTCCACCTGTCCACTTTGGAGCGAAGCATCCTCTGGTCCCGCTCCGTCCTCAACGCTCGCTGTCGCATCTGCAGATGCAAAGGAGACGCAGACAACATGCTCCTGTGTGACAGCTGCGACAGGGGACACCACACCCACTGTCTGAGGCCCCGCCTCAAGGTAAACAAGCCACGCCCACTGTCTTAGCTGCCCTCATAATAAAGCATACTGACCTCTGACCTCAGTACAGCTGAGTGCAGTTCTTAACGTGGCCACCAGGTGGACACAGACATTTTTGGGTTCCTGTTTATTCAACAACTCTTTATTTGTCTAAGTCGGTTCCAGAGGGAGACTGGTTCTGTCCAGATTGTCGACCCAAACAGAGATCCAGCCGCATCCCTTCTCGTCAGCGCTCTTCTATTGACGATGACGAGGAAGAGGAGGAGGGCGATAAAGAGGAGGAAGAGGACGAAGAGTCTGAGGAGGAGGAAGAAGAAGGGTCAGAAGAGGAGGAGGAGGAGGACGAAGTAGTGAGGTGAGTGAAAAGATCGTTCTGACACGTTTAATTTACTCCTGGATGTTTTAACTTTTGTGAATCTTAGTGAGTTTTCTTTCTGCTGCATGTGAGCAGAAGTTTGTTATGCTTCTCCTTCACTTGTCCACCGGGGGGCAGTGTGCTGCTATGTCAGTTTACTGAAGACATGCACAAGTTCAGAAACTGTTTTTCTGGTGGCCCTCAGAGGTTTGTACTAATGTTTTTATTTTCATACCTTTGGCCTTTTATCTGCTGCTTCTTCCTCTCAGCTCGTCATCAGCTGTTCAGCTTGTGTGGAAAGGTTATTACAGGAACTTCTGCTTGTTACAGTTATTAATAATAGTAAAAAGTGACTAATGAATTTTTCAAAATCTATGTGACCATGTGCCAACAGGAACATCAGAAAGATCAGTGTTCAACAAAAACCTTTTCTTTGTGCAGCACGAAGAAGAGCCAGGCTGCAGCCCCTAAAGGCAAGAGCCAGCAGACCACGCCCAGGGGCCAGCAGACCACCTCCACAGGGAGAAACTCTGCCTCCAAGTAAGATCAGCTGTAGTCTAGCATCGGTTTCCTGTGGTCCTGGTTCTGCTGCACTCACCACCTCCCTTTTCCCCTCAGGTCTTCAGGTAAAAAGGCCACGCCCCCTACGTTAAAGGCCAACTCGGCATCTGTTGGGAAGGCTGCACCTCGCTCTGGGAGCCGGACCAGCGCCCGCCTGAGCCATGAGATCCAGGCACCGAACACCAAAACCTCAGCTGGTCAGGAGTCCAGCAAGAGACCAGCGACAGGTAAACGCCGGCCAGCAGAGAAGTTCTGGTCTTAGCTGGTTCATAGAATGTGAAGAGTGAATCATCACAAAGTCCTGCAGTAAAAATACTGTCTTGTTCTGTGACGGGTAAAGTTCTGGTTCTGGTGGGTTAATTAAGCGACTGTGTGGTTCACTTTCATCTTCACTAGTAAGCTCTGCTGTGTCCCCAGATGCTGCTCCTTCTCCTAAACCATCCAAACTAGTCCTCCCACAGTCCTCCTCGTCCTCCTCTAGCCGCCGCTCCTCTGGGAGGAACCACGGCGTCCACGAGCTGTCGGCTTGCGAGCAGCTGGTGGTGGAGCTGGTCCGACACGAAGACAGCTGGCCCTTCATGAAGCTGGTGTCCAGAACCCAGGTACACGCTCGTCACGGAAACTACCCATCTGTGCCGCTCTGTCCGGCGCTCACCTGTCTGTCTCCCTGTGTGCAGGTGCCTGACTACTATGACATCATCAAGAGGCCGATTGCTCTGAGCACCATCAGAGAGAAACTCAACAACTGTGAATATCAGACAGCAGGTGAGGAAACGGACTCGCACACGGGTCCAAAAAACACACGTCGTTCCAAACGCTTCAGTGTCGTCCGTCTCTGTGTCTCCAGGCGACTTCGTCTCCGACGTGGAGCTGATGTTCTCCAACTGTCTTCAGTACAACCCTCGTCACACTAACGAGGCCAAAGCTGGTCTCCGCCTGCAGCAGTTCTTTCATTCGGAGCTCAGCAAACTAGGCCTGTCGGGGCGCGGCTCTGCCCCGCCCGCCAAACGCTCCCGACAGTGAACCAAACACACCCTGTGACCTCACTGCTGCTCTCTGATTGGTGCTGAAATAAATTCAGGGTTTATCCTTTGTGACCTCTGACCCCTGAGAACCTGAACCGGCAGACAATCACCGTGTCTGAGTGACGCCTCCCCAACAGCGTCATTCATTGCAGGGGTCAGAGGTCACGAATACCACAGTGAATGTTAACCTGAGTGGCAGCTTCACTCTTACAAACGGAAACGTTGCAGCTACTGTGAGTGGATAGAAAAGTAGAGAGGTTGTGGGTTAGATTCCTGCTGCCGTTCAGGGCATTCCTGTGGACAGACTGGGGACATGTAGCGGGGACATGCGTGATGCTGTGGGACAGTAGAGACAGTAGAGTCCTGATGTTTCCTAAAAAAAAAAACCACTAAAGAAGCTTCAGCTTTGCACTGACAACAAAAAATCCTATCAGGCCGTTTGTGTTTGCTCAGGGACTAAAGTGTAGACGAGTGAAAATGTTCAGTGACAGTGAAGCTAAGCGGCCGCACAGCTCGGCGCCGGTGACCCAAACCCAATACATCTGGTGCTGCCGGCAACAGAACTTTAAAGCTGTCGACGTTAGTGAGCGTGATGTGTGACAGAGTTTAAAACGGGACAGGTGATGTCATGGTTACTCTGTCTGCATCATCACCTGTTTCCGTGGTAACTGAATTCAGATCCAGCTCCCTCAGATTCCAGTTTGTTCTCAGGTCAGTTCTGTGGGATGGTTCCGTCTGCGAATCTTCTCCGGAGCCAGCTGAACGTGTCACACATCACGTCCACAGACGAGCTGTCGCAGAGTCTGTGGTCGGATCCAGAGGAGTCAAACGCGTAAAGGACCAAAACAAACAGAACTTTTTCCCTCCAGGAAATTAAATTCTGGGTTTCACAGAACCAGCCTCAAAGGAACAGTTCAACATTTGTGGTGAGACCTGACGTCTGAGCTCAGTGAAAACTTTCCCCATGTGTAGAAACTTATTTGAAGACAGAGTCTTCATAATCATCAGATTCTCTTGTTAGCTTAGCTTAGCTTAGCATAATAACTGGACCCCCGTGCATATTACCGTATGACAAGTTGAACGGTCCCCCCCCCCACCCCCCGAGCTGCTGCGGCCTCTGTGAATTTGTGGTTTTATTTTGTAATTTGACTACTGCGACTTCTGCTTTAGTTTATGGGCTGTTCTTCTTCTGTGGTGTTTGTGTGACTGATGCTGTGTGTGTGTGTGTGTGTTAGTGGGGGGGTCAGCTGTAGACACTACACTGGAGCCGATGCAGCCCCCCCCCCAATGCTGCGTATTTATATAGTTGAAGCTTCTGCTTTTTTTATGACTGATAGACCCCCCCCCCCCTAGCCTCTGTTTGTTCCAATGTAAAAATAATAAATGAAGTTTTTAATAACAGCTGCTGCTTGTTGTTTCTCACACACACACACACCCCAACACACACACACACACACACACACTGACATACACCAACACACACACACCAACACACACACACACACACCAACACACACACACTGACATACACCAACACACACACACACACACACACACAAACACACACACACACACACCAACACACACACACACACACCAACACACACACACTGACATACACCAACACACACACACACACACTGACATACACCAACACACACACACACACTGACATACACCAACACACACACACACACACACACACACACCAACACACACACACACACACTGACATACACCAACACACACACACAGTAGTTTTCATGTTTGTTTTTATTAATAAATTATTGATTAATTAAATTACTGATCAATAACATGTGACTATTTGCGTGGATTAAACTCTCGGTTCGGAGGTGACCGTGTCCGGTCTGGTCCGGGTCCGGTCTGGTCCCTGAGGCCCCACCTCCCTGTGCCCCCCTCCTCCTCCTCCGGTCGCCGCCACATTCCCCGCTACCTTTCACCCCGACGAACCCCGAGCTGACGGCGGAGCGACGCGGACGAACCGGGACAACATGGTAAGAACCGGACCCGGCCCGTGCCGCGGGTCAGACGGCGGCTGCGTGGGGCGGACGCGCGGTCCGGCCCGCGCTGGTCTCGGAGGACCGTTATGAGCCCGCGTGATGTTAGCTAGCATGGCCGCCGCTCCCGTTACTCCGTCAGCACCGACCGCTGCTCGCTCCCCGCGGCGCGTACCGGAGCCGGAGCCGGAGTCCGTCCGGGGGCGTCCACGGACCGTTTTCTGCTATTATCCAGCTAACGAGCCGTGTTCCGACCCGGGCCGGGCCGGGCCTGCCCCCAGGCCGTGTGGCCCGGGGCGGCCATCTTATTCCGGCCGTGGTCCTGCCGGACTGACCAGCCCGCACCCAGCCGGAACACACGGCTGGACCCGGACCGAACCAGACCAAGCCGACCCCTTGGACTGAACCAGAGCGGTTCGGCTGAAGGAGCAGCCTCGGGGGTCAACTTAGTCCGGACTAGAGAACAGGATCCGGCAGAGACCGTGAGGAGGCCTGAAGGCGGTCCAGGGAGACCAGCGCCGGTTAACTAGTACTAACCAGAACCAGCGGGACTAACTGGTACCAGTAACTGGTACTACGGAGAAAACAGATCAAAATAATAATTTGTGTTCAGATCAATAAGAATTAATTCGTAATTCGTAATTCGAAAAATCTCAGAATAATTAAACATTTGAAAACTTTATTTCATTTAATTGAAAAACAGATTTATTGATAATTAAAATAAGCAACTGTGGAAAATCTGGTTCATTTCTTTTCCTGCTTGATTTCCTGATCAATAATCAATGATCTGTCTGATCGATGTAACGAGTTCAAACGTGAGTCTGATTAGTTTATTACGAGTCTCTGAGACCAGAACCGGTTCTTATTGACTGAGTATTTGATGAGCCGTACCTGGTACTGAACCAGAGTCCGGACCCAGACGGGCTGACTTTACTGAGAAGAAACCATTAAATGTCTGTGGTTCCGGTTCTCCTTGTTCTCAGACCGTGTGTGTCCTCTGCAGGCGTCAGGTGTGACTGTGAACGATGAGGTCATCAAGGTGTTCAATGACATGAAGGTGAGGAAGTCTTCGACCCAGGACGAGGTGAAGAAGAGGAAGAAGGCGGTTCTGTTCTGTCTGAGCGAGGACAGGAAGAAGATCATCGTGGAGGAGGGGAAGCAGATCCTGGTGGGGGACATCGGCGAGACTGTGGAAGACCCGTACGCCTGCTTCGTCAAGCTGCTGCCGCTCAACGACTGCAGGTACGGCCTGTACGACGCCACCTACGAGACCAAGGAGTCCAAGAAGGAGGACCTCGTCTTCATCTTCTGGTACGCTATCCACCGAGAACTATAAAATGTAGAACAGCACGTTGGTTCTGACAGAGCCGGGCCGACAGCCTGACCGAGTCCTAATAACCAGACTTAAATCATTCTGATTGTTGATCAGATCGTTTCCTGTCCTCGTCTCTGAATAGTAAAATAAAACTTCACGCTGGTTTAGTTTGTTTGGAAACGGGTCAGAACATCTCGTGTTTAAAGGTTCTGATGAGAGAATTACTTTAAATGAATGAGAACATTTAGTTGATTCCACAAACACAGCGTGATGTCACCACCCCAGGTTTCCAGTAGCTGCTTGGGTTCTGTGTTCTGCTGTGTTCTGAAGGTGTCCTGTGGTTCCTCAGGGCTCCAGAGAGCGCTCCACTGAAGAGCAAGATGATCTACGCCAGCTCTAAAGACGCCATCAAGAAGAAGTTTACAGGCGAGTCACCGTGTGAACACAGGAAGTCATTTGTTTCTGATGATGTCAGTCAGCTCCATTAACACAAAGATCCTTGTGCAGGGAGACGTCTCACTCTGCACGATCGCCATATTTTTACTATAAAAATAATAATTACCACAAACCAGTTTGAGACCAGGCGGGTCCAAAGGAGTCCAGCAGAGGTCTCACATGAACCCGTCTCTGGCGTCTGCAGCTGCTGTGTGTGTCTCAGGTGTGTCCCTGTCCTCTCAGTGACCGCAGCCGTGTCTCCTCAGGTATCAAACACGAGTGGCAGGTGAACGGGCTGGACGACATCCAGGACCGCAGAACGCTGGCCGAGAAGCTGGGCGGGAACGTGGTGGTGTCTCTGGAGGGCAAGCCGCTGTGATGTCGCCCCGCGGCAGAGCGGAGCCAAGCCAACCGCCGTGCCATCCGGACCGAAGCACCTGACCCCCCCCCCCCCGAACACCGCCGCTTTACCCAGCAGCTTGCTCTGTCTGTATCCATGTCCTAAAGGAGTTAGCGTCTTTAGGCCTCTTTGTTTTCTTTTTGTTCTTTTTTTTCCAACATGGAGATCTCATTAACATAACGATATGCAAACACCTCCCAGTTTGTTGCCACATGACTTCTGTTCACCTGGCAGAAACAAAACACACACTACCAAACCCCAGGAAGGTTGTCTCTCTCTCACAGCCAGAGTTTTGCCAAAAAGTCGATGTGAAGGAAGCAGCCGCATGTGTTGGAGGCGACTCCTGCAGCACACGGGTTTTTTACATATGACTTTATTTATTATTGTGTTGTTTCTTCTCCAGTTCGTTCAATCCTGGCACATGGTTAGACTATGCATTCAGAAGAGAAGACGATTAGCCAGCACTTTTTGTTGAAACACTACAGATCCTGATGTTAAATTCTCTGTGATTAACGTTTGTTTACCTCAGTTTTCATTCCCGTCGGACTCTCCGTCATTCTAGCTGTTTGGTCGTTGCCTTACTTTCAGTTTGAATGTAACCGTCGCACCAGAGTTAGTTAGAGTGCACTTTTATTTTGTAAAGAAAACACTACAGGAAGCAGATTTGACCCCAGCAGTGAGAGACCCCCACCCCCAACCCCCACGACGAACAACAAGAACACGACGACATCTGGAGCCTTAAAGTGGTTGTTTCTGAGATCACAGGAAGCCACTTTGCAATAAAAGCCTGTGGCAGATCTGACGCGTCCCGCCTCGTCTCTGCTTCCACCACCAATCACAGAGCGCCTTCACCCGCAGGTCCCTCACCTGAGCACGTCAGGTGGGTTCCTCTTGAATGACCTGTGGAGACCTCTGAGTGAAAGTGCTCTGTGACACGCAACTACTCCACATGGGTCCACATGACCTCAGCAGAACTTTTCTAAAGCTCATATGAACCAAAGAACACAAATCAGAACCCAGAGTAACTGCAGAAGAACTTCGAGAAGTCTCGTGTGCGAGATCAGTAGATCATTATTTGAAGCGGTGTAAACGAGCAGAACCTTGGTAGATCAGCTGTGTGAATCCATAGAACTGTGTTCGAACCATGATAAAACAGTATAAACTCCAGCATAGTGTGAGCAGAACCTCTATCACAAACAGAATACATTAGAACCCTGTTAGACCCAGTCCAGCCCAGAAAACTGTAGAACCTCAGGAGAACCCAAAGCAAGAGTATGAACGCAGGTTCTGCTGGTTGACTGAGGATTCATTTTCCGGCTCAGTGCTGGTCTGATCCCAGAACAGAACATTAGACCGACTCTGATGGTTCCGTCTCTGTCTGACTGTGTTCTCGGTTCATCTGAAAACGTAGAACATGTGGGAAGAGATGATGAAAACATTTGATTGGATCGAGTTAAAAAATGACTGTAGGTAGAGTTCTGTGGAGTCTGTTCCCCCGAGTGAAAACAGAGAGAAGAAACAGTACAAAGTGTCGTGTGATGATTTTGATTTATGAGAACATGTCTGTCAGAACAAAGGAACAGTAGAACCCGACTGATGTGTTGACAGTTTATTTAGACCAGTTTCTCTGCAGAGACCAGAATACTTTACTAGACTGAACCAGGCTCAGTCCACATCTGGGAGACCGATCCCCAGATGTGGAGCGAATGAATGAAAGCAGTAAATTCTTGACCTTAAAAGGCCTGAAACTGCAAAAGCCTCAGTGAGTCTAACGTGACTCAGCTCGGGCAGAAACCAGAACCAGGTCTGTGTTTGCTGCTCGTGTTGCAGCTGCTGCTCCAGAGATCACATGAGAACACGTTGTGTAAAACATAAAAGAGCAGCAACACGGTGGAAGCTGCTGACACACCGAGCTCCGGAGAATCTGATCCTCCTGCTGCTATTTGTGGACCACACATGCTCCAGCAGCTCGTCATCCCCGTCCACAAAAGGACAAACTGGACGGAGACGAGCAGAAACCACAACAGACACAGTACACGACACGGCTACACAACAACAGCAGCAGCTGCAGAGAGACGCAACATGTACGGAGGCCCACACGTGTCAATATACAAATATAATAAATGAGATAAATGATAAAAATGAGAGGAAATGCAGAAATAATACATTCTAAATCAAATTTTCATTCCTATAAGATAAGACTTTCGGGGAAATTGTGTGTTACCACAGCTCCAGGCAGTACAAGGATAAAACAACACAGTACCACAGCAATAAAAAATCAAATTAGATGAAATAATGAGATAAAATATAAGAAAGATGTGCCAGTAGTCATAATCATTTTCTGCTACACGATGCTGCTCCACTACTGTGTGCCCTACAGTAGTAGATATCTATGGGCATGAGCATGTGTGCACACCTGTACCACATGCAGTACATCCATCCACACTATATATACATACATATATAGATATATACATGCACATATTCATGCACATGTCATTGTGCATGATGCTGTGACTGTGGGGGTAAGAGACATCATGATGCATTGTAGTCTGACAGCCGTCAGGATGAATGATTCCGACGGGATCTTTTCAAGTATATCAAAGTATAAATGTGGACCGTCCAACCTGGCAACATGTGCTGTGGTGGATGCAGGTCAGTCAGATGTCTCCTACAAGACAGAGGTTTGTTCGGGAAGTAGGAAATGTGTCTGAACCTCAGTGTGTTCACACACACACACATTTACACATGCTTAAAATTAAGAATAAAAAACAACCAGAGCTCGACTGACATGATGAAGATGGAGAAATCATGTCATGAGATTGCTGTGGATTCTGTGGCTACTCAGTCTGTCTGTGCTAAATGTTAGTGTATTCACACTTTATCTGGGCGAGTTGTAAAAGAGAATCATCATGTTTTCCTCTCATAACACCACGTGTGCATTAAAGTTTATTCATCTATCTCCTTTGCTTTGTTTCATTTCATTTTGGTTTATTGATTTTAATATTTATTTAATTTTAGTGCTGGTTGAGGTTCTTTCTAATCTTTTCTGAACCGAGAGCAGCTGTAACAGGCAAAACAATTTCCCACTGGGGTTAATTAGGTGTTTTCAATCTCGAGTTTAGAAATATTTTAGCTGCTTTTTAATCTAAATAATTTTCTTTTTTATTGGACCCGTTTGTATTTTTTGTTTTGATTTTACAAAACGTTGATCTTTTGTTTAGATCAGATTTTATTTAATTTTATTTTGGAAGGCTCCTGGCCGTCGTGACGTCACGCCGCTCCTGTCTCCACCCGTTGGCAGCCATGATGGTGGGTCTGTGGTTTATCTCCTTTCTCCTTTCGCTCTGCCTGTTTTTTACTCTCATTTTGTGGGTGTCCCGGTTTCTCCCGGGCTCGGGTGTCCCGCCCCGGGGCCCCGGAGCTCGTAGTTGTCGTCGTGTTAGCGTGAGTGTGTCGGTAAACTAACGGCTCTGTGCTCTCTGTGTCTCCGCAGCAGGAAGGGCTGGATGACGGACCCGACTTCCTCTCCGAAGAGGACCGGGGAGTGAGTGCTCTGTGTTTACCTGTCTGTGTTTACCTGTCTCAGTTCACCTGTCTGTGTGTCGGGGTTCAACTCCGTGCTCTGTTCGACTCTGCTAAAGCAGCTAGTTAGCCTCAGCCTGGGTTTTTTAGCCTGGTTAGCCGCCTCGGCTAACCTTAGCTCCATGCTAACGGGCTGTTATCCGTGAATAAACACCTTTTCCCGGATGAAGAGCCAACAGTGACCCGGTGTGTGCAGCTGCGGGCCGTTAGCTTCACCTGGCTAACCGACGTTAGCTTCAGACCATCAACGAACAGACAGTCACATGACTGTCACCAGTCAGCACACAGTACTCCTCCGATACTAGTACTACAGTACCACTACAGTACTACAGCCAACTGTGTATCCAGGTTTTACCAAGTAGACTCTAAAATGTTCTTGTTGTCTAAAAGTATCAGTGTGATATTTAAGCATTTCAACACAGTTGAGCTCGATGCTGTTGATAACACGAAGGTTTGGGTCTGATCCAGATTTTTCTGAGAAATATTTTATTAATACATTAAATGAAAAAAACACTTCAAGAACTTTACCTTACTTGTCAGACGCTTTTATCCAAAGCGACTTACAAGGAGAAGAATCCAGCAGTTACCATTTGGTTCCCGTAAAAACGGAGATACTACAACAAAGAACCCCTAACTCGTCAAGACAAGGAACATGCTTAGGAAAAGAACCTGCTTATGGAACATTTACTGTGAAAAATATTCACAAACTGAACCTTCGGCAGCAGGTAAAGCTGAGTTTAACCTTTTATGTTCTGACAGCTGCTTCATGCTGCTTTTATCAGATTATCAAAATCAATCTGTATCTGTGTGTCTGAAGCTTAAAAAACATGTTATGGAGAAAAAACAAGGCTTGTCCATCTGACCTGCACCTAAATGTTGTGCTGAAGAACAGATCTGGCAAAAGGTGATGAGTCTCAAATTAAGAATAGAAGTAAACAAAGCATAAACTGGAATAAACGCATCCATCATGATACTGCAGGTGTCAAAACAAACCTTCACTGTGGTGCATTATGGGATATGTGGTCTGTGTTGTCCTCTGCAGCCTCGGGCGGTGAATGTGGATCTGCAAACGGACGCCACGCTACAGGTCGACATCTCTGATGCCCTGAGTGAGAGAGACAAGGTCAAGTTCACCGTCCACACTAAGGTGAGCTGCACACACGTAACAGTAACGGTACTCGTGTCCTGAGAGTCCGCAAGTACAAATACTCCACAAAGAATCAGATCAGGGAGAACTTTATTGATTCCTCGGGGAGGGTTCCTCCGGGAAATTAAGAAGTGACTCCTCATGTGTTGACACTCGTCTGAACGATGACACAGATTTGAAGAAAAACTCAAATGAGTTGAGTTAATTTTTGACTTTGACTTTTATTTTGAAGGTGAGTGAAGTGTTGTTCTGTCAGAAAGTGACAAGGTTCTTACTGTTGTTCCTCTAGAGCACGCTCCCAAACTTTAAGCAGAACGAGTTCTCAGTGGTCCGGCAGCATGAAGAGTTCATCTGGCTGCACGACTCATTCGTGGAAAATGAAGAGTACGCAGGATACATTGTAAGACCCACCGTTTTATTCACAGGACAGAAAACCTGGACATGCAAAAACACCTTTGACTGATAGAACTGTTGTCTTAGATCCCCCCTGCACCCCCCCGGCCAGACTTTGACGCCTCCAGAGAGAAACTGCAGAAGCTGGGCGAGGGAGAAGGCTCCATGACCAAGGAGGAGTTCACCAAGATGAAGCAGGAGCTGGAGGCGTGAGTCGCACACAGTTGTTGAGCTCTTACTGTTCCTCAGCTGACACTGACCGAGCGCCGTGTTTCCTCTCAGAGAGTATCTCGCCATCTTTAAGAAGACTGTCGCCATGCACGAGGTCTTCTTGTGTCGCGTGGCTGCTCACCCTGTCCTCAGGAAAGACCTCAACTTCCACGTCTTTCTAGAGTACAACCAGGACGTGAGTAACGCTCCACACACGGGATCAAACTGCTCGACCAAAAATGATTAGGACTGAACTTCAGTCAGCATGAACTAGGTGCTGGTTCTGGTTCTCCAGCCACAATCACAACTCACATCTCCTGCTGGCAGACGCCAGACCAGTTCAACATGTTGCTGATCACATGATTGTTCTGGTTAGAAATGTTACTAGATCACACGTTTTCATTAAAACTGAAAGTAACATGTTCATGTTAGCTTTAGCCTTTGTTAGCTTTAACCTGGTGTGTCAGTCTTTCCTGCTGCCCAACTAAAATGAGGAACTGAAGCACAGATGGCCTACACTCCCCAAACATCTCCAGCCTACTGTGCAGATAAATATCCAGTCAGTGTGTGTTTGTATTAGATAAAATAAAAAGACATCTGTCCTCTGACAGCTGAGCGTCCGAGGGAAGAACAAGAAGGAGAAGCTGGAGGATTTCTTTAAGAACGTGGTGAAGTCGGCTGACGGCGTCCTGGTGGCCGGAGTCAAGGTGACGAACACAAATGTTCAGACCTGGGTTTGATGATGTTTCTTCTCCAACTGGCTGAACTGATGTTTTTCTGTCTGTGCTTCAGGACGTGGACGATTTCTTTGAGCATGAGAAGACGTTTCTGTTAGAATATCACAACAGGGTGAAAGATGCTTCGGCCAAGTCTGACAGAATGATCCGCTCGCACAAAAGTAAGAATCTCGTCCAGGCTGCATGTTGCAGCTCTCACAACGCTGTGTGTAGATAGAGTTAGATGGAGGAAACTTATTTAGTCATTATTAGGAGAATATACTGAGACTTTACGCTCTGCGCACGTGTGTGTGTGTGTGTGTGTGTGTGTGTGTGTGTGTGTGTGTGTGTGTGTGTGTGTGTGTGTGTGTGTGTGTG
>JAUMHF010000014.1:309284-335617 GCA_032359275.1 Microctenopoma steveboyesi | reverse complement strand
ACAGTCCCACTTGAGCAACAGTGGAGAGGAAAAACTCCCTTTAGGAGGAAGAAACCTCCAGCAGAACCAGACAAATAATAATGTAATGTAAACAGTGAATCTGTCGTGTGAGACCAGAACCTGGAACCTGGTCTGTTCCAGGTGACTGGTGTAAACGGCTCCACAGCTGTTTATCAGCTCATGGGTCGACATGCTGTCATCGGTTCTCCTGTCTCTCCTGTTTCAGGTTCTTCCTGAAGGTGTCGGAGCTGTTTGAGAAAACGAGGGTACGTTTGTGTTCACATCACAAAATGAGTCTTATAGCCACAGCGTCCTGTTACAGAACGTGTCACTGTAGAAAAACTTGATGAGCGTATCTGGAAGGATTACTCTACACTGGGAACATAGTTCTGTTCAGAGAAACCGTGCACAGTGTTTGGACTGTGCCTGTTTCTGCTGGTTCTGACTCTTGTGTTGTTTTGTAGAAAATTGAAGCTCGAGTTGCAGCAGATGAAGACCTGAAGCTCGCAGACCTCCTGAAGTATTATCTGAGAGAGTCCCAGGCTGCAAAGGTCAGTCTGCTGTGGTTCTTTTTATCAGCACGTCCCCCGTTTGGACTCATTTTTTGCTGTAACAACATGTTTCCTTCACACGCTGACGTGACCCTCTGCAGGACCTGCTGTACCGGAGGAGCCGGTCTCTGGTGGACTATGAGAACGCAAACAAGGCTCTGGATAAAGCTCGAGCCAAAAACAGAGACGTCCTGCAGGCAGAGACCACGCAGCAGCTCTGCTGCCACAAGTTCGAGAAGATCTCAGAGTCCGCCAAGCAAGGTCAGATCGAGATCTTTTCTGATCGACAGGTTGTTATTTTGCTCTTTCAGTCTCACCTCAGCTTCTGTGAGGGACGAGCAGACACACTCTGATGTGCAGCTGAAGTTTAGTTTTAGAGTCACAGCTGCAGGAAGCAGCTGGTCGTTGTTTTACACAACATCTGATCCTGTTTAAACACAGAGCTCATAGACTTCAAGACGAGACGAGTGGCAGCTTTCAGGAAGAACCTGGTGGAGCTGGCGGAGCTGGAGCTCAAACATGCCAAGGTAACTGTTACAGGAGAAGTACGACATTCGGTCTGTTTGATCCAGTAAAAACACGTCTCAGTTTAACTTCTCTCAGAAAACTCAAAAACGTGTTTTCGTTTCCAGGACATTTAAACTTTTATATCATAAGTCAAACTTTACAGGTTCAGTGATGGAGTCTGTGAATATTTCACATCCTGTAATTTAAGCATGATTAGTTTTTTTATCATAAATTATTAGAATTATTGTTATGACATCACACCGCTGACCTTTCCACCTGTGTCTCACGTGTCCACCTGTGTCTTCTGTGTCTCCTGTTTCTCACCTGCAGGGGAACCTCCAGCTGCTGCAGAGCTGTCTGGGTGTCCTCAAAGGTAACACTTAACTGTACGACTCCACCCTCACCCAGCTGGACACGCCCCTCGGACATGGCCCGCTCTTATCTGGACACACCTACTGTGGGCGGAGCCTGGACAGACATAGGAACAACATTCTGGACCAGCAGATACAGAGAACGGAGGGTTACAGTGACAGGAAGTCTTCATCACTAACCATCCTCATTATCTTCGTCATCTTCATTCTCTCATCTCTCCGGCTGCACTTGTACTGGTTTTACTGGTCCAGCACCAGAACTGTAGCACCTGTACTGGTCTTACTGGCTCAGTAGAACCAGCACAGGTATCAAAACGTGGAACTCTGTAATGGTTTTACATCACTCAGAGAGGCAGACTAATCCTAGTCTGGTGTTTCTGGAGGAACTGGTTTCCAGTTTGTAAGATCGTCCATGTTATTGAGTCTTTATTTGTCTATTATCAAGTCACAAAAGTTTATTTTGTAAAAATATGAAAGTGCAGTGAGAAAACTTTCCCCTTTTTCATAATTATTACATATCAATCATCTTTTCCTCTGGATGCACTGAAATGAAGTTGTGTCAAAAATTTGAGGTAATTCTTGATTTGACCTGGTTTGTTTCTGGACTTAATTCAGTTAATTGTTAAAAACACACTTCAGCTCTTACATGAGGCACCTATAAACAAAATTCAAGAAAAGAGTTGAAACAAGTTTATTTGTGATGACGTTCCTTTAAACCGAGACAAGAATGACTCGATAACATGACATATTCTGTGCGTCATTTCTCTTCTGTTGCTGCTTCAGCTGTCGCGTGGCTGTCCTCATCGTGTGTTCTCTGTCGTCTTATTTTGGCAGTGTGTGCATGTCGAGGGGTTGTTTTATTGTGTCAGTGAACTTGCTGCTGCTGTGTGACGGCATTTGGAGTCCAGCTCTCGGTTCCCGTTATTCTTAAACCGTAATGTCACTAAATAAGAAAAAAAGCCTTGTACATGTTTGTATTAGTTAACTAATGAACGCTAATCATCATCATCATTAACGTAGCTTCTTTTCTTTTTGCTGATCTTTTCATTTTGTTGTCATTCCAGTTGACGGTGGAGCTTCAGTCTGTTTGCCTTAATGTCGATCAGTCGCTCCGTTTGATTTGTTGTAAAGAGAAAATATCACAGAATGAAAAGTGTTTTTGTTCCCATTATTTTTTTAAAGTGCACTGTATACGAATGTTTTTTCACTCTTATGTGACCAAAGCTTCCATTACTGATTCAAGGTGGAGACATGATGAAATAAAAAGACGAGGAGAATCTAAATCCACATGTGATTATGAACATTTTAGTTGTTTGAACTTCAGCAGGTCTGTAATCCACTCTGGACAAACTGAGACTGAATAAAACTTTACGGACACTTTTCTTAAATAGTCTGTGTGAACGGATTCCTGCACACAAGTGGCGGACTCACTGGGTTTATTGGCTTCCTCATGACACTTTCGGTAAACGGCTTCAGAGAAACCAGTTATTGTTGTTCTCTGTGAGTCCAGACCCTCAGAACATTTTCTGCTTGTTCTACACTCAAATAGAACAGACATTAACTTACTTTCAGAAGTTTTTGGCTTTATTAAACTGGCGTTTTCCTCTTCAGTGGCATGTGGAACCTTTTCTGTGGCTCAAACTCTGCTGTTTGGTTTCACAGGCTCCACAGAAATATTTTTTATTGTATTGATCCTGAGTTTAGGTTTTCTCCTATTAACATGTTTACATGTCTCGTAGATTTAAATGCAATAACAATAACAAATCACTTATATAATGTTTATATTCATGCAGCGTTTACCTTTTTTCAAAATACACTTTTCTAAGGAGACGGTGAAACAAATCTTATTGCTGAAGCTGAAGGAAGAATTATTTTTTTCTGATGTGATGGAAACGCGATCAGTTTGAGCCTCATGCATGTGAGAACATGTAGAAGCAGAGTAAATAGTTGGTTTTTCTGAAGGTTAAAGCGACGCTGGCTTGTTCATAGGTCCTGAACGTGTCTTGGTGTGAATTTCATTAAATATTTTACAGTTTTTAGTTTCCAGTATCCCTACAATATGTAATTATTTTATATCTGTTCGTTGATTGATTTGGTTTCATTCTGCTGATTTAGAGGCATTACTGCCACCTTCAGTCACCAGAAGCTCTGCAGCATCTCTGTATAATGGTGAAAGATTGACTGAAGAAATACTAGCATATAACACAATATCAATATGTACTCCGTAAAGATGTCAGTACTGCATTTAGAGTTAATGAAAAGAGATTTGGTCTATTATGGAAAATTTAATGAAGCACGTGGAGCGTGGAGAATTCACCTTTTGGTAAAAAAAATTCCACACGTTAAAATGTTGGGATAACCTCCCGTCTGTCTGTGTCTATATGTGATTCCCTTTTTTGTTTTTTTCCTCTTCGTTGTCTTTCGGCGGTGGGAACAGAAACGATGTCAACAATTGGCCTTTATTGTGACGGTTGCAGGCGGAAGCTGGTGTTTAAGTGCTTTTACTTTGACAGTGTGGTGACGCGCAGGAAGAGCGAGCTGTGAGCAGTTTTTGGGATCTGAAGTTTGTGCTAAAATGAGCTCTATCGGAACCGGGGTGAGTGTTTCTGGGTTTTCTGAGCAGGAGCTTAATGTTAACTTCACCTTGAATGTTTCTCTGTTAAATTTTAGTGACTCTTACAGATTTATGATCCACATTGATGCTGAAAATCGCTCATTCATTACTATCTCTGGCTGCTAGCTAGCGTGTTAGCCTGCTGAGTCACAGCGAGGCCCGGTGTTACACCGTTTGCTAGCCGAATTTATCTGAAATCGAAACTATAATTTCCAATTCTGTAGGATTTATTCTGATTTATACGTGGTTTGCAAAGTTCACATTAAAATTAACAACGATTCGCGTCACACCACATCGAGGTTTTAATAAATAACACGTGACAAGCGTTGTAGAAATTATTGTTATTTGAGGAGAATCATTGCTAACAGTTAGCTTCGCTACATGCAAAACTCCCTTAGGAAAGAGTTGAGTTTAATCTCGGTGTGTGTGTGAGGGCTCCCTACAGTTTCTGTCCATTATTTTGATATAATGGATGAATCGGAGTCCTTTAGAGACCACACTTAATTAAGCTAAAACTAAATGATAGAACTGTATCAGAACTGTACACAGTATAAACACGATGAGTGAGGTGTTGGTGGAGTAGATCCATTCATATTGATCAAAATATAGAAACTAAAGTTCAAGAATGTTAAACTGTTTTATTGGGTGTGTAGTGAGGTTTAAGTGATTGGGAACAAATTATGTTATTAGTCCTGATGATGCCTTGTCACTCTGTTAACATGTCCTCTGCGTGTCCTGCAGTACGACCTGTCGGCCTCCACCTTCTCTCCAGATGGACGAGTGTTTCAGGTGGAATATGCGATGAAGGCTGTAGAAAACAGCAGGTTAGTTGATTTGACTTTGATTCCAGCTATTTTTACTGAAATTAATTTGATTACTTTTGACTCAAAACTAAATCTGTCTGATAAGTCTATCAGAGTCAAAATCAGTGTATTTTCTGGTGTGTGTGTGTGTGTGTGTGTGTGTGTGTGCGCGTGTGTGTGCAGCACAGCCATTGGTATTCGCTGTAAAGACGGGATTGTTTTCGGGGTGGAGAAACTTGTTCTGTCCAAACTATACGAGGAGGGATCCAACAAACGCATCTTCAACATCGACAGACATGTTGGCATGGTAACCAGACACAAATATTAAACTGAAATTTTAGTTGAATTGATGAATTGATGAATTTTGGATCAGTGAGGAGAGAAACCTTTGCTGGTATTGATGAGCAGATTATCTGCTGCTGAACTGAAATGTTGAGTTTTGTCTTTGACAGAGTGAAGTGCTGGAATAAGTCTACCTTTAATGACTATTCCTGGCATGTTTATCTTGTATTAATCAGCTGTCGGGTGTAAACACAGGCTGTTAATACAGTACATGTACATAACTGTATAACTAAAGAGCAAGATTTTAGTATGAAGTAAAGTGAAGTCTTGTTGTGACCGTTAAATAATTGTGTTGATGACTGATTCAGAGTAATTTAACACCCCCCCCCCTCCAGGCTGTAGCCGGCCTGTTGGCTGATGCTCGCTCGCTTGCTGAAGTCGCCAGAGAAGAAGCCTCCAACTTCAGATCAAACTATGGACACGACATTCCCTTGAAGGTAAACGCCACGTGCCACATCAGACAGGAATGAGTCGGTACACACTTTGTTTTATCGTAGTGAAGAACAGACGATGTCCCGCAGCTTGTAAAAGTTGTAGCAGCACTTATTTAATGTGTAGCATAAGAGCTTTATTAAAAGTAGACGTTACTGTGCGATATGGCCCAGAAATAATTAGTACATTCTGATGGTGACGATAAATATAGAAAAAATGCTTGTTAATCATGTGACAGCATAAACATAACCGATTTATATTCTTCTTTTCTTTGAATTGAAAAAGTCTCAATAAAACATAGATATATAACATAAAATCTTCTTAAATTATTAACTTTCCAGCTTTTACTATTTTGTGATATGGAGCAAAACTGGCCAGAGACTTGGTGATGCTGAACCAGCCCTACCATTATACACAGCCCCACCCTCGGACAACATGATTTCCGTCTCTGTATTAAACACACCGGGGCAGCATTATATTTCCGCTGTACAGCTGATATTAAGCAAATGAAACCATCTGTTTATGACTCGTAATGTTGTTATATTTATGTTTTAAAGCAGCTTTCGTGGCTTCACCTTTACAGCTGTCATAATGATGCATGTGAGCATTATCTGCTGCGTAAAGTTGTGACGTCCTTATGTCATGAAATTAGCACATCATGATATTAATGTTTTTGTTGGCAACTAAAATTCAGCGGTATTATCGTGAATGACTTACGGCCCATTAACTAAACATGTCCAACACATGAAGTTAAAAACCAATATTATTTTCATGTTCCTGTTCGATCTGATCATTGGATTCTGATTCTAAGCTGTTGTTGCAGCACCTGTCAGACCGAGTGGCCATGTACGTCCACGCCTACACCCTGTACAGCGCCGTGAGGCCGTTTGGCTGCAGGTGAGTCTGACGCTGGTTCTGAAGGTTTGTTGGCCCGACAACGGGGACAGATGACGAGAGTCAAAAGTTTCGCTCACTGGGCTGAACTCCTGTGATGTCACTTTTGTCTGCCTGAGCTGAACTCGCCTACATTCAGATCTAAAGAATCACACAGGGTCCAGTTCTCCATGTTCTGAAGACTATTTCTGCTGCTTGTCGTGATCACTAAGTTAGTTTCACTCTGCTGTCGTCGTCTCTGCAGTTTCATCTTGGGCTCATACGACAAAGACGATGGTCCTCAGCTCTATATGGTCGACCCGTCCGGCATCTCATACGTGAGTGTGTGTGTGTGCGCGCGATTAATGTAACAGTCTATTTTTATCATAATTATTTGATTTTAATTGAATTATAGACATTTGATTGACAGCTGTGAGGTTGTTGTCTTATTTATGTGAGATCAGAGGAAAACTTGTTGTCAGAACTTTATGTTGGAGAACCAGGTCTGTCCATTCTTCAGTTTCCCAGTTTGACCAGTAACTAACTGAGTCTGTGTGTTCAGGGTTACTGGGGCTGTGCCATTGGGAAAGCGAAACAAGCTGCAAAGACAGAGATTGAAAAGCTGCAGGTGAGTCTTTAAAATCCACATTAGATCCTTTCTGAGCTCCTTCAGCGCTGCGTTAAACAGCTGATGTGTTGTGACGTGTGCTGTGGGGGTAAAAAGTGACCGGTCAGTGTAGAGGGAGCCCTATATTACTGTAAAATAATAAGTTACCTGAACCCAACCCAGCAACTTGACCTGCTCCTGAGCTTAGCGTCATGCTAACTGCTAACAGGTCACCTGTTCTGCTCTCAATTCAATTTTTCAATTTTATTTATATAGCGCCAGTTTACAACAAAAGTTATCTCAAGGCACTTTACAGTTTAAAGTTTAAGAACTTACACATTATAGCATTATATACAGAGAAAACCCAACAGTTGAGCGAGCATTGAAGCAATGCTGTGAAGCGATGCTGATTCAGCTTCTGAGACACAGATTTTTACTGACAGACATGATCATGATCTGTGTGATAACTGTTCATGCCTGAAAACGGCTGCTGCTGGTGTCTGGTTTGTTGCTGTGGATTTTCTAACAGCAGAGACTCTAGTTTGTCTCTAATTCAGATTCGGGTGTCTGAAGCTGCATGTTCATCTGACTGTTTGTGTGTTTGTGGCAGATGAAGGAGATGACCTGCAGAGAACTCGTCAAAGAAGTCGCCAAAATGTGAGTCGGCACGAACCGAACTGAACTTAATGAAGTGGATCCAGCTGCAGACAGTTTGTTCTCACTAACGGGTGTTTTTAAAAGAATCTGTGAATCCTGACCTCATTTCTAAGTTTAGAGAGTTGAGAGGTTTAACTCTTCGATGACGAGATCAAACTCTGAGTTGTTTCATCACGTGTAAGAAACAGTTAGGATATTATTTATTTATATATATTAATTATGTATATGAAATATTTAGGATTTTATCTGAGATTAAATATGTTCAGATGGGGGGTTAACGAGTCCTTCATCAGATGATTATTTATGGAACTAATCTAGTAAAGCAAACATCAGGAATCAGAATATTTGTGTCCGTATTAATAAATAACTGCTGTTTTTTGTTCTGTTCCTTTTTGTGTCAGTGTGAACTCTGAGAAACTGATGTGAAAACTGGAAGGGGGGTGGTGAGAGGGGGTGTTCATGTAAAAAAGTTTAGATGGGTCGGTCGGTGTGTTCTGATGAATCTGTCCTGTTTTCTACAGAATCTACATAGTTCACGATGAGGTGAAGGACAAAGCGTTTGAGTTGGAACTCAGCTGGGTCGGAACAAGTAAGAACCGTTCTTCATCAGCCCGTTTCTACTGGTCTTTACTCCAGTTTTTACCTGCACACAAAAGAGAACTTTAACTTCAGTCAGAGTTTACTTCTAAAATGTGACGACGATAAATAAAAATCCAGGTGTGATAGTAAACATTATTAAAATGTGATAACATCTAGTTTATGTTTTCTCTCATTTTACCTGCTGATGCTGCTGTTGCCGTGACAACACCTGACTCTTTTTTTTGTCCTTCAGTCACAAACGGACGGCACGAGCTGGTACCGAAAGACATCAGAGAGGAAGCAGAGAAATACGCTAAGGTGAGTCGGACACGCACCTGGAGACACTGCACATGAACGGGAGACCACAGGACATTTGTTGGTTCAGCTTCAAACAAATTGAATATTATAAAACAGAGTTTTCTACAACCTGTAACGCTAATATTTACTAAGCCTCCGCTTTGTTGACTCGTCTTGTTTGTGTTTCAGGATTCTCTGGAGGAAGACGATGATTCTGATGAAGACAACATGTAAACATGCACTGAACTCCCAGCTCACCCCAAAACTCGGTCTTCATCTCTGCTGACAGACACACGTCTGCTTCTTTTTTATGTTTTATAGTTTAACAACTTTCATGTCTCTTGGTTTGAATTTCAGCTTTGACAATAAAACAAGTTGAAGAAATAGTGTCTGTGCAGCAGCGTGATTCTGCAGAACCCGCAGCCTCTGATTTGTGTCGTTACTGACCACATGACGTTAGTGTTACTAGTCTTGTTTTTTAATCTATTCATGAATTAACCTAAACAAGTTCCATCTCTGCAGAAACACATTTCTATGACACAAATAAATCTGGAGCACTGAGTTCAACACAGTTTTATTATTAGCACAAAACATGTTTCCAGTATTTGAGCTAACATTTAAAAGTACTGGTGTACTTGCACTTATAGCTGAGTACTTTTTTGGTTTAATCCACGCAGGCCTGACAGTCACAGATTTGCAGCTGTCCGTCTTCTGGGCCGTAACAGACATTCAGCTGTTTCTCTATTTGTTGTCCGCGTTTTTGTGGAGAAATAACCTCCACATTCCCAGAGGAAGTGACATATATGGCATTTTCGTCACTGGTTTCCTGTTACGTATAAGCGTCTACATTCCCGCCCACTTGACTCTTTACAAACGGCGCCACAAACACCGACTGTCATTACTTGAACCTCCCGTTAGTTCTCGTGATTTTCCTTAAAATCCTCTTTTATGTCGGTAATTCTCCGCTTTCATGCTTCGCCCAAGCTCGTTTACTCGGTGTCTGTTCTGTAAAAACGCAGATAAGCGCGTCGTTGTAGAGTGAGCACAGTACACAATACGTGACGTCTCACATATGGAAACCGCATCGCCGAACTGCGCTTTAAAAAGTGTCCACTGAAGGTTAAAATCAGTCATATCCGAGTATTTCATGTTAAAAAGCAAAAATATCACCGCTATTGATAATCAAAATGATATCTGTGAAATTCGGCATACATGTTACGTAACAGGCAAAGCTTACAGGAAAATGAAATAAACTTTAGTACGTTATTTGACCTCTTTTTCCGGGATTTTTGGTGGAGTTACGTCCGCGCTGTAACGCTGTAACAAATGCGAATTGCTATAAATGATCAGATTTGGTGTAAATGAGCAGATGCAAAGCGAGCAGGTGAATTAGATATTCTAAAGGTTTTGTAAATGTATTATGTTATTTTGTACAACATACACCGTGATGTAAATTAGTGTTGTAACGTTAGCCGTGAAGATTGTTGAATGGATTTTGGTGTACAAGCCTCCAGCACGTATCGGGGCAGGGCTTCCTCAAGTGTCGGTATAGACAAGGAAGCCCTCTCAGCCAATAGCGACTCGCCGCTCTCGAGAACAAAGCGCGTGCAGCCAATGGCAACATCCACTTGCGAGTACAGCTTTTCATCTCGCTCCTGATTGGATATGTACTCGGACGATATCGTCATTTCCCTCGTGGCGCCGCGTTCGTATCGTCCAATAACGACGTCAGAACAGGTCTATCCTATTGAAATCGGGGAATCGCTTGACCAATCACATTTCTCCATAGCGACTACCGCTGTCGCGGCAGCCAATCGCGTGTCGGGAAACAGAGCTCGGGGCTCAACAGCTTGTTGTTCGTGTATCGCTTTGCAACCAGAGCGAGAGGGGAAGCAGCCGCGTCCGCGTATGTAAGTATAAAGATGTTCTTATTCTCCCAAGAACCAAACTCAAACTTTTAACGGGTGAAATTGTCGGTAGGTGAGACACCGGACGCCGGGCAGATAGGACCGGGGAGGGTGGGAGGTTTCCAGTTGTTCGCTGTTGTACCGAGCTGTCTGTGAATTGAATGGCAGCGGCAGCGGCTTGTTTTCGCAGTGAAGAAATGTGAAGCTCCTGCGCCTTTTGTGGAACCGACGCTTATTAAATAAATAAATCCTCAACACTTATTGTTCCGTCGACTGTCACGAATTCTGACTCGGTTCGATGCTAACTTAGTTTGTGCTCCGAGCTGGAGCTAATGCTGTCGCTGGCCGAGCCCGCTGGTATCAGACGGTTTAAATCGCCATATGATCACAAACTGACTAGTTCGCTCGCTTGTTAGCTAACTAGCTACACGTAGCTCCGGACCGGGCAGCCGCCGCCGCTCGGCCGCTCTCCCCGCGGGAAACAGCCGTTGTTTGGACTTTGTCCCCGCTCGGGACTCGGCTGTGCGGCTCCCCCCAGCAGCTCGCTGCTAACTCGATAGCGGTGTCGGAGTGTGGGGGTAAAGTTAGCCGAGCTAGCCGAGCTGACATGGCGAGCTGTGATGGCGACGTGACTCAGTGGAGCTGGGAGCGTAGCGGGAACCAACGCTTCTCCGGTTCGTCCCGATCTGCGGCCGCTCGGTGTCCCTCAGCCGACATTTAAGCTACTGCCCGGCGCCTCCATGTTCGGTAGAAGTGTCGGGGTTGTTGTGAGCTGTTTGTGCCACATATTAGACCTGATCCGGGCAGAGAGAGCGGGAGGAGGGAGGGGGCTGCACCGAGCCAGAGAAGAATGCCTGAGCTAACAGAAGTGAGAGGCTAGTGGGTTAGCTTAGCATTAATCTCCAACCTGGGGACAGTTTGACACTCTGTCCCTGTTTGTCCTCTGCTCCTGCAGCGCACACTGTGACCTCGCTTCCTGTTCGTGTCTTTCAGTGATCACAGACCCTCCGAGCTGGACTCCCTCAAATAACCGAGAAACATGAAGGTGAGTGTTTGACCTGCGACACAAACTGAGGATCCTCAGTCCGAGTCCAGCTGGAACCAGCTTCTCATCACTCAAACTGAGCTCTGGTTCTGTGCTGGGATCTTTCCCGTGTAAAGACACATCTCTGTCCAGATCATGTCCAGCTTGTCTCGGTCACGGTTTTTACATTGTGCTCTGATGTTCACACTGTTGTCACACACTA
This sequence comes from Microctenopoma steveboyesi, assembly GCA_032359275.1. Taxonomy (NCBI): domain Eukaryota; kingdom Metazoa; phylum Chordata; class Actinopteri; order Anabantiformes; family Anabantidae; genus Microctenopoma; species Microctenopoma steveboyesi. The sequence goes on along the minus strand of JAUMHF010000014.1, from coordinate 323,830 downwards.
CACGGTTTGTGTTACTGCACGTACACACAGACTGTAGAATAGTTCTCTCTAACAGAGACTTATAGAAGATGATGGAACAGGAAGATAAATGTTAACATGAAGTGAAAAACAAGAATAACCTGAGACAGGAGGGGATGAAAACGCAACAGCCTCGTGTGAGTTGTCGCTTTAAGATATATGAACAATATAACAATATACAGTCCAGGTCTTAAAGTGACCCGCCTTTAGGCCTGTTGCCCCCGGAAACATTGGTAAATAATCCAGTAAACAAACTGTTGAAAGTTAACTTTTAGTTTCCTCAGTGTTGTTAAAGAGCGGATTAGCTGAAGCCGTAAAGGTTAGGGACACGTTTCTGTCTGTTACTTACAGACGTGCTTCTGAAACGTTTGAGGGGAATGTCGCAGCTTCTTCAGTGCAGATAGTAAAGAAGTGAACGTGTCTGAACTAACGAGAGACTGGTCTCAGGATCCGTTAACCAGCTGTGTTTGAGGTGTTTCAACAATTTAATTCCCTGAAGTTTATTGTATTTGTTTTAAGAATCTTAAATGACCACATAAAATAACAGCGAGGTTTTAGACGGCGTGTATAAATACACACTTATACGCAGAGTTTACTGATCTGTCAATACAGACAGACGCTGCGTAGTAGTTATTAAGAAGTTATTCTAATATAAGTGTTGCTGTTCTACTACAAATTAACAATAATCAGTTTTTTTGCATCAGCTTCTTTCACTCGTCTGATGTGATTCAGACGTTTCACTGCAAGTTTTAACGTCCACGTGTTTAAAATAAGTCACAGCTGAAACTGAAACTAACACAAAGTCTGTTTTAGATCCTGGAAACGTGAAGTCTGAGATGAAGTTCATGTATAAACGTAGCAGATTTATTTTAAGCCTTTCAGACGCTGGAGAGTCGTTTGTTCTGTGCAGTAAATTACTGCAGTATCAGGAGTAGTATTACAGTATCTGCTCGTGTCCTTGTACTGACGTCAGGTTTCACCAGGACACGCATCAAAACAAGGGCCAGTATTTACTGAGCGGGAACGTCAGACTGAATCCACACGAGTCCCGAAGCCCGTGTTTTATTCATTATCTAATGTGTAGAAACAGAACAACAATCCAACACACACTGTGCAGGTGTCTGACGGGTTCTAGAGGAGGTGACAGGACAAAGTTATCAGGATCAGATCACAAACAGAAACTAGAAGTCTGGATTCAAAAAGCTGTATCTCCTCTGCTGTGCTGCAGTGCATGCTGGGGGTGTGTGGGCTGATGTGTGTGTGTGTGTGTGTGTGTGTGTGTGTTTCAGGCAGCAGACGAGCCTGCCTACCTAACAGTGGGGACGGATGTCAGCGCCAAGTACAGAGGAGCCTTCTGCGAGGCCAAGATCAAGACTGTTAAACGCATGGTGAAGGTGAAGGTAAGACCCACAGGAACCGGGTCCGGCGGGGAACGCGTGGTCTGACCGCGCGTAAACCCGCAGGACCTCAATATTGAAATTAAAATGAATCAAAATTCTTCCGAATCGGTGAACTCACTTCCCGCCCGCGAGTTGGTTTTGATGATGTCACACCATCTGTCTGCTGATGTAACGACCGAGAACGTTTTGGCGCTCGGCGCCGACGATGTGATTGTTTGTCGGGGAGGAGTGATGATGCTGAGAAAAGGTTTCGCTCAGTGAGCTGATGATGTCACGTGATGTCACTTCCTCTCTTGGCTGTCTGACCAATCCCCTGTCGGGGTCACCTTGCCTGCGCTGGTGCTGTGCGCGGTGTCGGCTCCCTGGGTGAAACTCTTCTTGTCTCCCTGTGTCTCCAGGTGACTCTCAAAGGTGAAAGTACGTCCCAGGTGGTGCAGGACGACCAGGTTAAAGGACCTCTGAGGGTAAGTGTGTGACAACCTCTTCTTCTGCTGCTCGTCCAGGAGTCGGAACGTTTTCCTTTTTGAACTTTGACTTGCAGCAGAATTCCCACTTTAAAATCCAAGGACGTGACAATAGATGAGTCACTGTAGCTGTAATTATTAGTGGGGGGGTGATGAGATTAAAATCTGGGAGCAGCTTGGATCAGCTCATAGTGGGTTCACTGATACCTGCTGATAACAGACTCCACCAGTGGCCCACTGGAGAAGAACCAGTCACTGTGTCAGTAACGGACATAATGTCTCGGTCTGCATGTGCCCTGACTCGTTTCACATGTGTGTCCTTCAGGTGGGCTCCACTGTGGAGGTGAGGACCAACGAGGGTTTGTCCAGCGAGGCCGTCGTCGGTAAACTGACAGACGCCAGCCTCTACACCGTAGGTGAGTGTCTGTGGTCAGGAGGGAACGCGATGTCTGTTGCCCTGACCCAGCAGAGAACAAACAGTAATGAGTCCAAGGAAATGTCCTGACTCCTCAAATCTCTGAAGATATGATGATGCTGAGAAAAGGTTTCGCTCAGTGACCTGATGACATCACATGATGTCACTAACTCTCTTGGCTGTCTGACCAATCCCCCGTCACATTGCATCATGTTGACTGTGGTACTGCCATGTTGGTCTGACTGTGTGTGTGTGTGTGTGTGTTTCAGTGTTTGATGATGGAGACGAGAAAACTCTCCGTCGGACGTCCCTGTGTCTGAAGGGAGAGAGACATTTTGCTGAGAGTGAGGTGAGTCACTCCTCCTCTAAAAATATCTGCATGTCTTTAAAATTTTAATAAATGTTTGACTGTTTTCGGCTCAGACATTAGACCAGCTGCCGCTGACCAACCCGGAGCATTTTGGTACTCCGGTCATCGGGAAGAAGTCCAACCGAGGGGGACGCCGTTCGTCTCAGGCTGTGTGAGTCTCATGTAAACATCAACGGAACAGGAAAGTAAATGTGAAGACGCTGAAGCAGCAGCAACAGCTTAAAGTTTTTTAAATGATTGTGTCTCTGTTTACCAGTGCTGATGAGGAGAACGAGTCTTCGTCTAGTGAGGACGAGGAGGACGACAGGCGGAGGCTGAATGACGAGCTGCTGGGGAAAGTCTGCAGCATTGAGAGTGAGGAGGAGCCCAGCAACTGGTACCTGGCGCTGGTAAAAACCACACCCACCTCCTGTCTGTCACATGACCTCACCTCCTCTTTGTGACGCCCACTCTGACTGCAGGCGTGTCTGTCCCGCAGGTGGTGTCTCCCAGCTGTAACGATGAGCTGATGGTGAAGAAGGATCAGTGTCTCGTCAGGTCGTTCGGGGACGCCAAGTTGTGAGTTTGTTGTTGTTTTCATTGATCAGTGATCAGAAACACTTTGATCGTAATGTGACGGCTCTCACCTCCGTCCTGCAGCTACACAGTGGTGAGGAGACACGTCCACGCTGTCAACTCCATCAGCATCACCAAGTCAGAGTTCTCTAGGAGGAAAGGTGAGGCACTACCATCCCAGAATGCACCAGGAAACAGGAAACTCCTTTTTATTCAACTCCTCCTCACTCCTGTCTCCCATCTGCTTGTTTTGTCCTCTTTTTTTCTCTTTTCCATCTTCATCGTTATCCTCCTCCTCCTGCAGGTTTTGAATCAGCCCAGATCTTCTTGAAGAACAAGGAAGTTCCGGATGTGTGGAAGATGGACATGAGTCAAATCCTGGACTCGTCCTCCAGCGACGATGAGGACGACGAAGAGAAGGAGAGCGAGGAGGAGGAGGAAGAGGACAATGATGAAGATGAGAAGAAAAAGAAGAAACGCATTAAAGACGAGGTGAGAACCTACAAAGAGACCATGTGGGAGGGGGGTTACTCCTGGGGGGGAGGGCAGGTCCTAACCTTCCGTGTTTGTGTGCAGCCGGAGGAAGAGGCGGATCCAGAAGAGAGAGACAACTTCCTGCAGCAGCTGTACAAGTTCATGGAGGACAGAGGTGAGACTGGAGGAGGAGGTGTCAGTGTGGGGGGGGTCTGTCTTCATAAATCTGAACCCTCTAAATGTTGACGTTTCTGTCCGTCAGGGACTCCCATCAACAAGCCTCCAGTGTTGGGTTATAAAGACCTGAACCTCTTCAAGCTCTTCAGACTGGTCTTCCACCTGGGGGGGTGCCACAAGGTGAGTACTGTCTGCCACCACGTGTGGAGCACAGGTGTGATGATGCTGAGAACGGTTTCGCATGTTGGACTGAAGTCCTGTGATGTCGCTTCCTCTTGGCTGTCTGACCGGAGCCTGGCGACCAATCAGCTGATCAGACGCGGTTTCAAACTGACTCCTGTTGTTTTTTTTCTCTGCGTCTTAGATCGAGTCTGGGACGGTGTGGAAGCAGGTCTACATGGATCTGGGGATCCCAGTCCTGAACTCCGCTGCATCATACAACGTTAAGACGGCCTACAAGAAGTAAGATATGCTTCACTGGTCACCTGCTTCGTGAAGTGTTTTTGTTCAGCTGTGTTCATTGAGCTGGTTGTTTGTCAGTGATGTGTGGACACAACGATAAATCATCTGTGAACATCGCATTAAATCCAACAGCTGCATCTGTCATCAAGCTTATAATAAATGAATCGGTTCCGGGTTTTCTGAGCGTGTCGCGTGTCCTCAGGTACCTGTACGGTTTTGAGGAGTACTGCCGCTCTGCCTCCATCACCTTCAGGACCATCCATCACAACAACCCTCGTCCTCTTGCAGCCACACCAGCCAATCAGAAGACAGCAGCCCCAGAGCTTAAAGTGTCCTTGCTTATGAAGGCGGAGTCTGTCGATGAAAAGAGCGAGGAGGCACAGTCAGAGAGTGAAAGTGAGAAAGACGAGACAACAGAGAGACAGATGTCTCCGAGGGTAAGTTACACTCGGAGCAGAGAAGAGAAGACCAGCGGGCGTCTGGTGGCTCGATGATTAATATGAGAAAAAACGAAGTGACCTAAATTAGGGGGAGGAACCTCACTCGGGGTCTAATGTGACTGAATGAACGTGTCAGTGGTTTAAAATCGTGTGTGTGTATGTGTGTCTGTAGGGGAGGAGGAGGAGGTGTGTGGGGAGTCATGTGAAGGCAGACAGAGAGTCTTCCTCCAGACCAGACAAAAAAGGCGGAGGAGAGAACAGCGAAGAGCCAAGGAGACGCAGCAACAGGCTAGTGGACGACTCGGAGAAAGGCTCGGAGGAGGAGGAGGAGGAGGAATATGACGATGATGACGAGGAGGAGGAGGAGTTGGAGAGGAGGAGAGGAGATGGGTAAGAGACACGCATCAGTAATGACACTAATATGATTGTGTTATACTCGGGTTCAGCCTGACAGACACAGCTCAGGGGAAAAAGCTGTTTCACTCAGAAACTTAACTGTGTGTGTGTGTGTGTGTCAGGACTGAGGATGAGGAGGAGGGAGACGCTCTGGCGGGGACAAAGGTCAGAGTGAAGTACGGCAGAGGAAAAACTCAGAAGATCTACGAGGCTCACATCAAGAAGACGGACGTGGACAACGGAGAACAGTTCTACCTGGTCCACTACTACGGCTGGAACGTCAGGTCAGAAGGTTTAACGCTGACTCCAGACCACAGAGGGTCCTGGTCTGGTATGATGGACAGGTGACTCGGGCGGAGCGCGTCCTCACAGCTGTGTCTGCTCCACAGGTACGACGAGTGGGTGAAGGCCGACAGGATCATCTGGCCTGTGGAGAAAGGATCGAAGAAGAGACAGAGAAGGAATTTAATGGTGAGGTTTCAGTGGCGCAGCTGAGGGACAGGTGTCTCGTCCCTCGACGTCCCTTCTCACAGCAGTTTGTCTCCGCAACAGAACAAGGATGAGGTGGAGAAGGAGCGAGAAAAAGATGAAGAGAAGCTGACATTGAAGCCGTCAGGAGGGAGACGTGGACGTCCTCAGATCAGAACCCCGCCCACCAGCTCGGCAGGACGCAGCGTCTCCAAAACGCCGAGCAACGAGGGACGATCTAATGGCAGGAGCAGCAGGATGGAGACGGCGTCCAACATGTCCAACGGAGACAGTAAGACACTGAAACTAAAGCGTAGATATCGGTGTGTTCTTGTTTCACTCACACACCTCTGTCCTGTCTGTCCTCTGACGTGTCGTCCTCTCTGCAGACACTCCTCGTAGAAGAACCAGGAGAACGTCTGGCATGTACGACTCGGACAGAGCATCCAACGGTGAGAACGACAACACTGCTGCTACACCCATTGATCAGTTTAATCACCAATAACTAATCAATAACTCTACCTGCAGAGGATTCTGGGAACTCATCAGACGACGATTCAGAAGACCCACCTGATAAAAAGCCTGAAGCCCCGCCCCCCCAGGAGGAGGAGGAGGAAGAGGTGAAGGAGGAGGCGGCGAGTGAGGACACTGACGTCACGTCGCCTAATGACGACAACACTGTTACCACAGCAACAACAGCTCAGGCCTCTGACACCACGTCGTCATGTCCCAGCTCACCTCAGGAGACGGTCACGAGCCAATCAGAGAAGGAGACGCAGCAGGGGGAGGAGCCTGTGGATGAAAACGTCACGTTGCTTCACCTGGACACACAAACCAAAACGACACCAGAGAAGAAGACGTCTGGACAAGAGCTCATCAAGACATCTCCTGGGAGGACACCCCCCCCCCCAGAGAAGGTCACTAAACCGTCTCCTCCCCCAGAGAAGGTCACTAAACCGTCTCCTCCCCCAGAGAAGGTCACTAAACCGTCTCCTGAGAAGGAGCTGCAGGCGACGTCCCCTCTACCTGCTGCAGAGGAGGAGGACAGATCCACTCCTCTGTCCCCCCCCAGGGCCAAAGGTCGCAGAGCCAACCTCAGAGAGACCGGTTCTGAAACTCCCCCTAGAACGCCCCTTTGCACTCCCAGCGCTGCCACCAGCCCCTCCCAGACAACCACGATAATATCACCTCCTGTCAGTGTCCTGCAGAGACAAGACGAGCCCATGGTGGTCCTCCGATATCTCTCCTCTCAGCGCCTCCCCCTCGAGTCCCCCACCATGGACTCCGACACCGACTCTGCCACCGAGGATGAGGAGGATGGTGGGGAGATGGAGGGGGTGGACAGGAGCAGCGTGGTGCTCAAGCGTAAGGCAGCAGAGCAGAGAGCAGCAGACAAGAAGTTCTGTCCTGACAGGAGGCTGGAGGAGGCGGTCTCCCCCAAAACCCCTGCTGTTACACCCAAGATGGCAGCGGCTGCCTCACCCAAAACCCTGCCCTCAGCGCTCCACCCCGAGAGGAGGAGCGAGGGTGTGACGAAGACAGACGTGTGCCCCCATCCAGCAGAGGAGACGCAGGGACGGGTGTCAGAGGAGCGTCTGACAGGAGGAGCCATTAAGGAAGCAGAGGTGTATGCTGGGACACCACCCCTCACTCAGGAGGCCCTGGGCCCCTCCCCTGCTGAGGAGCTGGAGCCACAGATCGGCCCCGAAGCCCTGGTCTGCCATGAGGTGGACCTGGACGACCCTGACGAGAAGGAGAAGCCCGCCTCCTCGTCAGAGCATCTGCTGCTGGTGATGAGGGAGCAGCAACAGGCTGCGACGTCACTGCCTCACCTCCTCCACACCTCCCTTCCCTCCCCCCACACATCTCCCCTCCCCACTCCTCAGGTCAGACCCTTCCCCCCAACCGCCACCCTGATCTCCACCTCCTGCACAGTGGAGCTCCACCCTACTGACGAGGAAGGCGGAGCAGTGAGAGGAGAGCAGGAGGAAGACTCCAGTCCCGGGTTTGATGGTAGTGCCTCGTCCTCCTCCGCCTCCCTGTTGTCAATGCAGGAGAACAAGGACAGAGGTAAGACGTCCTTGTGGGAGGAGCCCTGACACCTGAATCTGTTAATTAGGTCATGGATTGTTAATGACAGACGAACGTGGACACACGTTTACTGAGGAGACGTCGTCTGTTTGTCCAACAGCACACAAACCGTGTCTATAAATGAAGGGCGAAATGTCGTCAAGAAACCTACAAGTCCAGTTGCTATTGATAAACCTTTTTTCAGATAATCATGACCTGGATGCCTGAGAACCTTCACACATATGTCTATAAATGTGAGAGACGGTCTCTCAGGTGTGGTGAGTGACCTCTGTGTGACCTTTGACCCCTCAGGTCAGAAGCGGGTGATGGACTGTAACTCCAGCCCATCGGCCAAGAAGCAGAAACGCAACCAGAAACGGCCGATCACACCTGGGAAGGTGGAGAAGAACGGAGCAGGTGAGCTGAAGCCGTGATGTCAGAGGTGATGTCACAGATAGGCGTCGGCCTGTGTTCCGTTACAGAAATGTTCCGTCTCTGTCTGCAGGTCACAGCAGCGACAGCGAGGACCAGGCTCGTCTCTCGTCTCTGTCCAAGTCTCAGAAGACTCGGTGTCCCGGTCTGTCTCTGCCAACTTCTCACAGTAAAGACAAACAGAACTTCCCGTCCCCGCAGCGCACGTACAAGTGGACCTTCCAGCTCGGTAAACACAGCTCACGGAATTGAAACTTTCATTGCTCCATCACCCCGTCAAACACTGAGCTTCATGGACGAACTTGAAGATTTAATTTCCGATTCATCCAGATCAAACAAATCAACACCTCCTAAAGTTCAGTGTTTGTCTCATAAAAAACTTTTAAGGTGCACTGTGTCTTTACTTTACTTTGCTTGGCAGACGCTTTTAGTCAAAGCGACTTACAGGGAGCTAGCGCTGGGTGTCTGGCTCAGGGACACACCTGGTAGGGGATGGACTAGGAGTCAGACGGGATTCGAACCTGCAACCTTCTACATCCCAGTCTGACCCTTAACCCGTTCAGCTACCAGGCCGCACTTCACGCCTCTAATCTTGTAAATTAATGTTCTGTTCAACACACTCAAACCTTGTGATACTCGAGCAGTTCGTGTTAATATTAAAAAGATTCTCTCTGTATAAAGTCGTGGAAACATTTCTGCTGGGTTAAAGAATCAGGGTTTATTTTCTTTCTTGTTGAGTTTTTGTCAAGAACATTTGATGTGTGACCTGCTCCTCTTCTCCTCAGACGAGCTGGACAACATGTCCAGTACAGACAGGATCTCCTTCTTGCAGGATAAGCTGCAGGAGATCAGGAAATACTACATGAGCCTGAAGTCTGAAGTGGCTTCGATCGACAGACGCAGAAAGAGACTGAAAAAGAAGGAGAGAGAAGGTACAAATAAATCAAACCAGTGATGCTAATATTTAAAAGTTCTGTTACTATGTAAGAATCCACTTCAGCCCCTGTAAGGCTGGATCAGTAACATCTGTTCAGAACGCGGATTGGACTGGACACGTCGGTGGTTTGCAGTCTCTGAACATTAAAACAGGCTTAAAATGAAAAAAAAAATAAAACAATTTTTTTCTTTCAGTGTCGAACACGACGGCATCAACCTCTTCAGGTTCTTCAGATACAGGTATGAGTCCGTCATCGGCCTCACCTGCTCAGAACACGGTCGCGGTGGAGTGCAGGTGATGACACGCCCATACCACGTGCCCCACCCACTCCTACTGCTCGCCCCGCCCACCCAGCCACAGTTCCCGCCGACATCACCAGCTCTTAGGGCGTGATGCGGAAGAAAAAACGGATGCTTCGCTTGCAGCCTGAGCTTCGATTGGCGGGAACAGGGGACTCATCCTGAGTGAGAGTGGGCACCACCACCTGAGCTAAGCCCCACCCCCTACCTGTGGACTGACTTTCTGTTTGAGGAGACTGAAATACAGCTCGCTGTTAGTTCAGCTATCACAGAGCACTTCTTTCCTAACTTCCTTCCTTCTTCCCTCAGTACAGTTTAGCATTTCCGGATTTCAAAATAAAGCAACAGGGGTTTATTTTTCTTCTACAGGTAGTTAAGCATCAGATGTCACTTGTACAACACTGTAAAACCAGGAGTAGAGAGACGAAAGATTCCTGAGGCAGCACAGCTCGTTATGCAAATTATTTACTTCATTTCTTTCTTTTTTTTTTTTTTTTTTTTAAGAAAATAGGTTTAAAAAAAAAGTTCCCAAACTTCCTGCTGTGAGTGTTTTTGGTGGTTTTATATGAAATCAGAGCTTTTATTTTGGTAAAAACAAAATTCCAAAAACCTTCCAAAGTCACAGTGGGACAGAAAATGAATGTTTGTAGAAATGAACTTTGTTTTTGTGTAAAAGATTGAAATAAAGAGTCTACAGCTGTTTAATATTTATTAAGTTGATAAACCGATTTTTTTCTTGTTTTCTGTACGGAAGATCAGAACTGCCAGAAAAAAAGATGTAGCATAGAAATGGTGGAAAATAAAATATTGATGGAAACTCAAAACACTTGATTTTAAAAGTGTCGACCTAAATTTTTGATGCCGACTTATATCTAACAAAAAACTAAATCATTCAAATAAAACATAAAAAAGTCAGTGGTCATTAATTTGATTCTGTATTATGAAATTGGACATGAAGTCAAATTGATCATCAAGCCAGTTAGAAATGAATTCTTATAACTTTACCTTTGAAACTGACAAAATTTTTGACATTTTTTAGAATTGTTACTTCGTAATTTCTCAACATAGTTAGATTTTAAGTGATATGGTTGTATTTTATATGGATATAAGTTTGAATTCAGACTTTTAAGTCATGTTTCATATCAGGTTTAATATTTTTATTGGGACTTCATTGGTTATAAATATGAAATAATTTTACTATTTATATTTAAATAGTCTTCATTCTGGTCGAGTTGATCTTCCGTACTTTGGGTCTGCTGCATTTGCTGTCCTGAACACACCCCCGGCCCGCCCTGGATTTTTCTTCTGTCTCTGGCAGATTTCTGCTCCTCAACATTTCTGTCTTGTACATAAGAAGCGCTAAGTAAAGAAAGAATAAAACCACACCATGTCTTTGAGAACTACATTTTACACGCCTGTAAAGAATGATTTATAATATTTTTTGAAGAGAAGATTGTTTGTACTGTTGTATTATGAACTTTTTTTTCTATGTGGTGTTTGGAGGCGGTTTTGAGAGCGATGACTGTAAATAGAGAAACACCTCCTGAAAACAGACGCTGTGCTGGAGCCGTGTGCACAACAAGCAGAACGCTCCGTTCCTAATAAAGTTTTTAAATATGTTCCCACTGCAGCAGCTTCTCATTTGAGTCCTGGTGCTGAACCGTAAATCGAGACAATGACAGATTAATGCTAGTGGTGCGTTCAGGTGCTTCCTGTTTGAGTTAAATTAAATCTGAACAAGTAACTGAAGTAAAAAAATATTAAAATAATATTTACTAATCTGTGATATGAGCTGTCAGATAAATGTATTTAAAATATTAAGTGGCAGGAAACAACTTTGTTTGTAAATATTTGTTTTAATTTAAAGTGAAAATGTTTCAGTTTGAGATTAAATGAGACGTTTAATACAAAAAATAATCAGTTACAGAAAAGTATTGTTCAGATTCAGATCTGAATCTGTACTAGTCTAAATCTGTATTAGTACTTAACCTTCTTGTCATGTTTTCAGACGACATTGGATGTTTAATAAAAAATTATATCAACATAGACAAAAACAGGTATTTTACAATGGTTGTTTTAAACTACATCTCCCATGATGCTCTGCTGTCACCGCTTGATTTTCTGTCCAATTCAGCAGCATGTCTGACTTTTTCCACGCAGATGGACCAGCAGCAGGTCACAGTTTATCCTGGATCAGACTGGACCTGCTGGACCAGGACTGGCCTGCTGGGTCATGTCATCAGACCAGATGAGTACAGATTCAGCGAGGTTGTCCCAGCAGTCCAGCTTTCGCAGCCAGAGCCTCGTTCTGCTGGATATGGTACTCCTGAAACCTCATGGAGATCCGCTGGGTCATCTTTAGATACTTCTGCAGGCAGGACTCGGAGCAGCTGGACTGGAAGACAAAGCACAAGCGGATTTAAAGCTGCTCCACAGGAAACTGTCTGAACATCGACACCTGACAGGAGCTCAACACATATTTAGACTTGTTAGTGATCCTGTTCTGCACCTGAACATCAACCATACTTCACCGACCTCAGTAGCTGCTGTAAATCAAACGTTTCCTACGACCAGCATCAACGCTTTGAACCTGTTTTCTTCTGGTTCCTTACAGAGAACAGAACCATGTGTCAATGAAAACAAACACCTGCTGATAAACGCTGATGGGGGATTGGTCAGACAGCCAAGAGAAGATGTGACATCACATGACATCATCAGCCCACTGAGCGAAACCTTTTCTCACCATCATCACTCCTCCCCAACAACCAGTCACGGCGACCACATCAAAAACGCCAGAACAATCACACAAGAGAGATTCAAAGGAGGAAACGCTGGAACTGGATCCGTTCAGCTGCCGACAATAAACGTGTCGCGACAAACTGCGGTGAATCAAAAACGAAAATTGAACTCGTCTGCTTTAATATTTGACTTTTCCGTTTCATATTTTACCTCGTCTGGCTTGACGTCTCTGGTGGTGAAATCTTTGACACAGTCCATGAAGCAGTTCTCCGTCACCTTGTTGTACGTCCCCAGAAACTCCTTAAACTGAAACACGGAGATGAAAGGATGTTACTGGTCATTAAACTTTGGAGGAAACTGTAAATTTAAATGATTGTAAAAAAAATAAACAGTTGTTTGTCAAATTTACAGACTCATTCAGATTAAACGTTTGTCCTGTGGACTGAGCCCAGTTACCTGTTTGATCTGGTCGGACTCGGACACCTGCACGGCCATGTTTCACTCTGAAGGACACACCGCTCACATTAGCACGCACCACACTGCCTTCAAGAATCTGATAATTCAACGCTTCGTCAATTGTTGCCTCTAATACCAACCTGCACTTTTATTAACAAACCAGCTGCTCTGTTAAATCTATACTTAATCAAACCATGGCAGGAGATAGTTTATTTAAAAATCTGATAATTTAATGCTCACTCTCTGAGAATCAAACCTTTTAAAAACATTTTCAGAGCTACATTTTTACTGTTTAAAGATTATAATATTTATGTAATAATTTTAATTTAATCTGGTCCAAAGTTAAATCATCCACAGTCAGGACGAAAACGGTGAAAATTATTTTCACTGCAATAATCTATTAAGTAATCAATAATAGATAAAATACACATAGTTAATAAAAACAATAAATCCCTTGCTGTTAGCTAACGGCTAACAGCAAGTAGCTAACAATTAGCGTCGTGTTTCTGTCCTCTGGTGATTTTGTCACCATCTTTTCTCAGAATGGTTAACATCATGTTACAGCAACAATCTGTGTATTAAAAACTGTGATTTTCGTTTCTACCTGTTGTCGATGTTTGAAGTGAAGATTATTCTTGTTCAGGAATGAAGAACATGTGAGACCAGACAGAACCTGAGCCGCAGATTCACGTTAAAAAACGTTCGACAAACAATAAGTCAACAACATAATATCATAAATAATAAAATAAATAAACCAGTATCAGGTCGAAATAATGAAATAAGTTGAACTCAAAAGGTGACCAAAGTTCGACCTCTGCAACCGACACTGATGTGTTACTGTAGAAACTGTTCGGAGGGTTACAAGAGCTGGTAAAGGTTCCTACATTGGGGAACAAGACTGTACACAAATTATCACAATATCAATTATTATTATTATCATTTTAACTAATTCTGTCAAAAATATATTTCAAACGCAGGTGTTTTAATGTGCTGATACAAACAGGTATCGGCAGGTTTGTATCTATAGAGCAAGGTTCACTGAAACACCGGAAGTTATCTTTTTTTAAACTTTATTTAACCATATAACAACTTTTTTTTCAAACTTTATTTAACAATTGAACAACATACAAGGGCGAAGTTTCAAAGCAAGAATACAACGCAACATATATTCAGGTTGAAAAAAAGTAAATCCACATTATATATAAATATACACACGTGTATACAAAAGTATCTATCAAAAGTAAAGTTGAAAATGTAGATATTAGAATTTAAATAGTAAAAAACTACACACACAAAAGAAAACTTTACATAAAACAAAACAAAGAAATAAATTAAAGGTTAATTAAATAAAATAAAGCAAAAAGGGGGTAGAAAGCAATCAGATTACATTAAACTTGGTAAGTAATGTAAATAAATTCCTGGCCGAATCCTGATTACTTTACTTTACTTTGCTTGGCAGACGCTTTTGTCCAAAGCGACTTACAGGGAGCTAGTGCTGGGTGTGTGGCTCAGAGACACACCTGGTAGGGGATGGATTAGGAGTCAGACGGGGTTTGAACCCTCAACCTTCTGCATTCCAGTCTGACGCTTAACCCATTGAGCTACCAGGCCATCTATCAACTAAATGTAATGAATTACTAAATAACTATAGGTCATTTAACCAGTAATTAAAATCAGGTTTAGTTTTAACAAATCTGCATTTATTAATAAAATATTTTCCTAGCAAAAGTAAGTTAATTACAAAATGGACATCCTTGTTTACTTAAAAAATTCCAAATTTAAGAGCTTCCAAATTTAACAGGGGCAAGTCAATTCCTTTGGTCTGCAACCAGCTCCACATCCTCCCACAGCTCACGGACAACTTCACATTGATAAAACAGATGATCAAGACCTTCCTGCTCACTATCACAGAAGGTACAGCCATTAACATCCAATTTAAATCTGTGTCTAATGAAATCATTGGTCGGGTAAATA
>JAUMHF010000014.1:275332-309184 GCA_032359275.1 Microctenopoma steveboyesi | reverse complement strand
ATATTTTACCTGCTTTTGCACCCTGATGTTGTACAGTGGTTGGAGAGGATGATCATGTAAAGTCAGGATTTCACACTAAATTTAGCTGTAGACCTGAAGCTTTAGAAAAAATATGTATAGTTTGTAGAGTTAAAGGAATCTGATTACTATGTTTAAGGAATAAAGTAGTATCATCTGTTAGTTATTATCCATTATATTAATACCTTCCGTGTCACTGTATTTAATTGATAAAAAGATTAGAAAGAGCAGTGGTGAACTAGCACATCCTGGCCTCATTCCTCTGTTAATTCCAAACCTTGAACAGGTGCCTTGATCATTGCACACGTTTCTCTGGTTACTCTTGTTTAGTGAAGATGTTCCATGGATAATAGTGCCACTCTGTGTTGAGGATAAGTAGTACAATACGCTTGAGCTTAAATCTCATGTGTGGACCATATTTAATTATAATAATAATAATAATAAATACTTTAGCTTCGACGTGTGGCTTCATGGGGACTGAGAATCAAACCGCAGACCCCTGGATTGGAAGACAACTGTTCTACCCACTGACCTATCATGCTGCAGCTAATTATTAGCTGTCATTAGCCTGCAGCTAATTTTTTTGCAGGCTAATTAAAAATGGATCACAGGACACAGTTGTCCCACGGGCCAGTAACCTGGAAACCCCTGGTTTCCAGGTTACCCCTGGTTTCCAGGTTACTGCTTCTCCAGGCTACAGCTCTACATGTGAAAGCCTCCAGCCACAGCAGGCGGACCTCCTCTCAGACCCTATCCCTCATTAGACTCCCATCGCTCTTCATCACAGGTGTCATCAGTGAGCCAATCATTCTCAGCTGTCCTCACGTGACACGTCCTCTCAATGCAACACATCAGGGGTTTAGTTGGTCACCTTGGCTCTGGAGCGTCACTTTCTGGGGGGGGGGCTCAGCTTCAACCAATCAAAAAGTTGCTTGCAAATCACACATTTAAAGCAGCTGATGACAATACAATAACCTTAAACCTTAATTTCACTGATGGGCTGTTAACCTGTCCAGAGTGGCCCCCTGCTCCAGGACCTCCGGGACCCCCGACAGGATCAGATGATGCATGGTTAGATGAAGTGAAAGTAAAGTCTTTGTATTTATTTGTATTTTATTTGTCTCTGAATATTCCGACTTTATTTTCAGATTATTGAAATGTCACATAATAAAGTTGTATATGTGAATTATAGTGGACTGTAAATTGTGGTTTCTTATAAGAGGCTGAGTGAGACACTCTGTCTTTGAAGATCTTTGCTCTGAGCGGAAACAGAAAGTACACGAAGAAGAAGGAAGCAGGAAGTGTTTTGTTGTCAGCAACAGTTGCTGTTTCCACTTTTAGTTTGTCTGTTTTTATCTTCCTGACGCTTCTCTGTGTTTTCATGGACATTGAAACTTTGTAGACGTCAGTTTTTCGAGGTAATTCCCACCAGTCACCGCGTTTTAACGGTTCAGCTGCTGTTTGTCAGCGTTTGATGCGGGAGCGGGAAGTTTGAAATTGGTTAGCCGTGTTAGCCTGCATGCTAACAGAGGGCTGAACATGTTTCCTCCGGCGGCCTCCAGCTCTCACACTCTCCGGGATTTATCCGTTCACATGAGTCTGGATCAGTCTTCCTGCAGCTCGGACATCGGGGACGTTTTGATTCGATCAACCCAGGTTCCTCTACCGGATAGGGGACATGGATCTGGACCAGGAGCCAAATCGGTCCAGATAACCGTGAAGAAGCTGCGGGATCCCGCTCCGGTCCAGTCTCTGAGTTTCCGGACACAGACCCGGCAGGTGTCGGACCCCGGTGGCCCTGTGCGGGCAGCAGTAGACCCTCACCCCGGTAAGAGCTGCTTTTACAGGTGTTACAGGTAACTTCACCTCAGAGAGGATACCAACTGTCCAGCTTCATCATCTGATCTGATAAAGCTTTATTTCCTTGAGCTCTCTGCAGAGAGAAAAACAACATAGATATGATGAAACAAACATTTCATCACATTTTACAAACAACATCCAGCTCCACTGAAACCTACTACTCTGACATGGCAATGAGACAGAAGACGATACAAGGACATGGGTCCAGATGAGCGTAGGAAAGGACAAAGCAGATAGATACTAACTAAGCTGATGAGAAAGAAAACATTCTTCACAGAACATCAAGGTTTCCACCACACACAGTCTCTAAATAATCCACCTGCACAGATTTTGTTAACGGTACCGGACTAAACCAAACGTTGGGGTGATCGGATCTTTGCTGTATCTGCCCCAGACTTGACTTGATGTGTTCACGTTCATCACTGAAACCAGAGCGTCTGTCTTTGTTCTCCAGGAACCAGACGATCATCTGTGAAGAAACCTGGATGCGTTAAAGAAAACAGAGTGAGTTTCTGTCTTCAATGTGATTTAATGTGCTGAGCAGCTCGTATCATAAATTCCAAGCTGCCTGGTAGCTCAATGGGTTAAGCGTCAGACTGGAATGCAGCAGGTCGCAGGTTCGAATCCCAGTCTCACACCTAGTCTATCCCCTACCAGGTGTGTCCCTGAGCCAGACACCCAGCGCTAGCTCCATGTAAGTCGCTTTGGATAAAAAGCGTCTGCCAAGCAAAGTAAAGTAGAGTAAAGTAAAGTAAATGAACATCGTCACCTGATAAAAAAACATCCTCGCGGATTCTTCGTTCAAAAAAAGTGAATCACTCTTTATGGATTAAGATTCTGTCCAGAATCTGCTGCATGTCGTTGTTGTTTTTTTTTGCTGTTTTCCTTCACCTCAGCCACTTTGTTCTCTTTGTGTTTTTCTTCCAGCAGCCTCCAGCAGCAGAATCGAGCCCAGACATGAAGCTCTGTGCTGGGACTGAGACCAACCATCAGCCCGGTGAGAACAACCTGAATCTGAAAATATAATATGATATATTATTCTATTTTTTATTTGATTGGTGTAAATGCAGCACTGATTAAATCATTTCATAAAATATTTCCTGAGATCAGAACCAGATCACCAGTGTATGATGTTAAATCACCTCAGCTGCCTCATGAAAAACACACGTCTGTATCTGTACACAGCTTAAATAAGTGAAAAGAACTCTGCTGACATCTTCACTCTCAGGTACTGATGTGCTGACATCATGTTTCACCACAGGAGGTCGAGGACTCGTACTCGCAGCTCTGAGACAGCGGTAAGAAACATCTACCTGAGTGTTTAATGTAGAGCACCTGAACGCACCACACGGCTGCACCTGCTGTACTCACCTGTCTGTGCTGCTCAGGTATCACAGCGCCCCCCACAGGAGGGAGGTCAAAGTGCAGCTGCTGCAGAACACAACAGGTTGTCCCCAGGTTGACACTGCTGTGAGGATCAACTCTCAGGATGCACTGGGTGTAGCGGGGGTCCAGATGGAGGCGGGGCTCTCCTCTGGTCGCCTGGGAGATGCAAACAATGCGGCAGGTGCTGCAGCTGTAGCTGTTGCGGCTCCACTCATCAAGGTAAATCTGACCTCAGATCAGTTCAGTGACGCAGCAGGAGTTACTGTAGTAAAGTACTGACTGTTTGAGGTGAGACACAAAGACACACGAGACATGTTGCAGACATATACACAATATTTAAACACATGGTTTTTATAGTGTAGTGATATTAATTCTCTTTCTTGTTGTATGAGGTTGTGTTGTTTACTTTTAGTATGTTTTTGCACACAGATGATTTCAGGTGTGTGTGTGTGTGTGTGTGTGTGCATGCGTGCTCGCGCAGGCTCAGTCGGACATGGAGGCTCGAGTGTCTCAGCTGATGGTTGGGGTTGAGAAGCTGCTGCAGGTCGACAGGTCTGTGATAAAGTCTGTGATTTTCTGTGTCTGTATAAATATAAACATGATCAGATTTCAACAAATGAACCAACAATCAAACTCATTGTCTTGCAGGGATTTAAAAAAATCATGGTTGTTTGTTGGTTTCTTGCAGAACTTAACACATATTCTGCTTTAACTGTGTGTCTGTCAGGGAGGGGGCAGTGTGGAGATGGAATCAGCACCAGGAGATGCTGCAGAGCCAACAGCTGCAGCTGCAGGTAAACTAAGGGCGTTTTCACACCTGAAACATTACATCATTTCCCTCCTGGACAGTCAAAAATCCAACGTCCTCTCTGCTTATTGGTCAGAAAAGTAAATACAGGAAGTAGATCGTGTCTGTAATTCTACCACAGAGGAGACGACTCGTTGTTTATCACGGTAATGATTCATAGCGTTCGCTCTACACGCCGTCACTCACCTGCTGACTCCTCCCGCTCCTGCCTGTCTGCTCATTGGCTCTCTTCTCCCCCAATCAGAGCCAGCTGCTGGAGTCAGCCCTCCGCATAGTGACAGGTCACACCCCTGTGGCCTCTATGACATCTGACCTCACAGGTTCAGGTCAGCCAGCCTGTTTGAAGGTCACACACCTGGACGCTGCAGGTAAACGCACACAGACACACACACACACACACACTGATCGAGGGTTAAGGATCCAGAGACCAGAAACCTGAGTCTCTGAGACCAGCAGGGGGCAGCACAGTCTGTTTGACGCATAGAGGCCATTGCTATGGAGACCCCCGCCTCAGAGCCACATCAGTATGTGTCTCTGCAGACAGAGGTCTGCCTGTATGGGATGAAGACGGGGTTGCCATGGTAACCAGGCTGTTTTTAGCAGCAGGTTATTTTTAGCTGCAGGAAAAATCGTCCGTGTGTTTCAGAATCTGTTTCACACACTGGGTCCGTTTGTGTCTCGGTCAGATTCAGGATTATTAGCAGAACCAGTGTGCTGAACCGGCTCCAGATCTGCTTCGTTTGTGTTTAAGTTTCAGCCGAAGTGAACAGGAACCGGTTCAGGCTGCAGGAAGTTTAGAGTTTGTAAATCAGAACATGTGACTGATGATGTTTCCCGCGGTGATGCAGAGTTTAATTAAATCACATTTAACCCAGAATGAAGATGCTGCTGCTAAGGTGGATCTCTGCTGGTTCCTGCTCTCTCTGTCAGACTTTACCGAGCCCTGAAAACAGAAACATTTGTGTTATTCTCTCCATCAGTGAATGTCCCCAGTAACCAGAACCAAAGATCTTCGGCAACCAGAGCTGTAGGCGCTGCTGTTGTGGAGACGGACTCAGTTGCTATGGTAACACCCTGCCGTGACCCGCAGACAGAGCAAACCAGGTGAAGGGGGAGGTGGCAGTGGGGGGGTTGTGTTTGTGAGAGCGTGATGGTTTTGTTAAACAGAGACTGGATCTGAGCTGCTGCAGTGACAGGAGGTGTCACTCTACACTAAATCTGATGGTTTAATATTCATAGAGAACTAATCAGAAACACTGAACCAGACTCTGTGTCCCAGTGGATCTGACTGGATCTGAACCTGTTTTCAATCCATCATAATCATCACATTTTTTATTATTATTCTGAAATATTAGACTCAGATATTGATATTTATCTGAGTCTTTATTTAAAACCTGCAGCACGATGTTGTCTGGATTTACATAATCAGTCAGCAGCCCCCTCCTCGCCGCAGGCGTCTCCATGGTAACACACACGGCATCATCTGTGTGTGTGTGTGTGTGTGTGCGCATAAATAAACCTGAGTTTGTGTTTAATGAGAAACAGGAAGTGGGGGGGGGGGGGGTGGCTGTGTGCAGAGAGGTGAAAACCTGCCTGGTAACAGACGCACGTCCAGCTGTGTCCAGATGTCTCGTCTCACGGTTTTAATCTGAACCAGATTCATCATCCGCTCTGATTTAGACGGTGGGGGGGGGGGTGCGTCTGCTCTCACTGCAGCTGTAACGTAAGTAACGTGCAGACTGCGGGGGGGGGGGCGCGCAGCGGTATCTTCTCCTTTCTCGATCAGCTGTGACGTCACTACTCTACCAGGTGGCATTCCTGGAGGTGGGGGGCGGGGGGCGCATTCCTCAGCTTGTGTGAGAGCGAGGCATGCAGGGAAATAGGCACCCTCCCCCACCCCCTCCTCTTCCTCTGTCTCTGCAGCAGGAGGAGGAGGAACAATAACCCGCCGCTCTCTTCTCCTCTCTGGGCTCGTTTCCTCCGGACGAACCGAGCTGGTGAGGAGGAGGGAGGAAGATGTCCTCCCCGCAGGTCTCCTCGTCCCGCAGACAGTCATGTTACCTATGCGACCTGCCCCGCATGCCCTGGGCCATGATCTGGGACTTCACGGAGCCCGTGTGTCGGGGCTGCGTCAACTACGAGGGCGCGGACCGGATCGAGTTCGTCATCGAGACGACCCGCCACCTGAAGCGGGCTCACGGCTTCCAGGAGGGCAGAGCCCCCGCGGGCGGACCGCAGCAACAGCCGCAGCCGCAGGGGGGGAAGAGCCAGGCGGTGCTACTGTCCGGGAAGGAGCCGATGGGGCAGCTCAACCACCACCAGCACCAGGCGGACGGACCGGGAAAGGCTCAGCAGCCCGGTTTGGACCGGTACTCGCTCGGCGCGGACAGCCGAGCTCGGTTCGACTACAGCGGCCACAGCAGCGGCAGGCTGCCGAACGGACTCGGAGGACCCAACGGGTTTAAACCAGACGACGGACCGCCCGAACTGAACCGGCAGAGCCCGAACTCGAGGAGCAGGGGCCACACTGGGCTGGTGTCGGCACCGGGACAGATGACCGTGCCGCCGAACCTGCTTCCTCAGACTCTGCTGAACGGACCGGGCTCGCACGGCGTGGTGAGCAGAACCGGCCCGCAGGGCTCCATGGTCGGCGTCTCCCTGCCCGGGCAGGTGGGTCTATCCGAGCCGGGGGGGAAGCGGCCCGCCTCGGTGTCCAGCACGGACCAGGAGCGGGAGCTGAAGGAGAAGCAGCGGAACGCGGAGGCTCTGGCCGAGCTGAGCGAGAGCCTCCGGAACCGGCAGGAGGACTGGACCAACAAGCCGAAGGTGGTGCGGGACACGCTGGTCGCTCTGTCCGGCTGCACCCCGTTCGACGTTCGCTTCAAGAAGGACCACGGACTGGTCGGAAGGGTGTTCGCCTTCGACGCCGTGTCCAAACCCGGAATGGACTACGAGCTGAAGATCTTCATCGAGTACCCGAGCGGGTCCGGGAACGTGTTCTCCAGCGCCTCCGGTGTGGCCAAACAGATGTACCAGGACTGCATGAAGGACTTCGGCAGAGGTTTGTCGTCCGGGTTTAAGTATCTGGAGTACGAGAAGAAGCACGGCTCCGGAGACTGGCGCCTGCTGGGGGACCTGCTCCCGGAGTCGCTGCGGGTCTTTAAGGAGGGTGTGGGGGGGGACATGCTGCCGCAGCCCTACATCGACGGCAGCTTCCCGCTGCTCCCCACCTCGCTGGTGCTGCCCGGCCGCGCTCTGGCTTCAGGCAGCGGGGGCAGCAGCTCCAGGGCCGCGGTGAGAAAGAGGAAGGCGTCCCCGGAGCCGGACTCCGCGGACGGGGCCCTGAAGCTGGCGGACGAGCAGCAGCGGCAGCAGTGGATCAACAGTCAGACCGAAGCCCTCAAACTCTCCATGGCCGCGGGCTCCTTCGCGGGGCCTCCGCCCCCGCTCGGCGCGGGACACCCCGCCCCCCCCTCCGGCCGAGCCACCCCCCCGGACTCCGCCGCGGCTCCGCAGAGCGGGCAGTCCCCGATGGCCGCGCTCATGTCTGTTGCGGACACGCTCGGGAACGCGCACTCCCCCGGTAAAGACAGAGACTCGGTCCACTCCACCACCTCCTCCTCCAGACACAACAGCAGCAGCCCTGTGTCCCCCGCCTCGGTGTCCGGACAGAGGCGCCTCTCGTCCCGCAACGGAGACCTGGGTCTGTCCGGGTCTTCTCAGTCCGCGGCCGGCATGGACCAGGTGCACGCGCAGAACGTGCCCGACTCCCCAATGGCCAACAGCGGCCCCCTGTGCTGCACGATCTGCCACGAGCGCTTAGAGGACACGCACTTCGTGCAGTGTCCGTCCGTCCCGAACCACAAGTTCTGCTTCCCCTGCTCCAGAGAGAGCATCAAGGCCCAGGGAGCCTCCGGGGAGGTGTACTGCCCCAGCGGGGAGAAGTGCCCGCTGGTCGGCTCCAACGTGCCGTGGGCCTTCATGCAGGGGGAGATCGCCACGATCCTGGCGGGAGACGTGAAGGTGAAGAAGGAGAGGGACCCGTGAGGAGGAGGAGGAGGATGGAGGATCAGAGAATAGCAGATGGATTTTCTAATAAACTTTATACAGTTTTGGGACAAACATCAAACATGAAAAGTCTTCAGGTGTCTTTTGTCCGATCGAGCGTCCAGAACCCACAGAACCACAGTTTAGTGTTCGGTCCAATCAGAATCAAAGTTTGTAAAATAAAATGTTTAGTGTAGAAATTTAGTTGATGTTTGAGATTCTGACTTTACAGAGAATCTAAAAACCAGCACACGGTTCTGTGTTGATTACGTCATGCCGCAGAGTCCGGGATCACTGAACCAGAGACGTGTCGTGAAGGTCCAGTTAGAAACGTTTCTCCTCCAACATGAACTTTTTCACTGCATATTTAAAAAAACACAAATTATGATGTAAAGAAAGTAGAAACGTAAGAAACACAGTAGAGTCATAGGATGGGTTCTAACGGGTCAGAGGTCAGACTTCAGCTGTATCCTCACCTGGGCAGAGCTGAACCAAACAAAATGAATCATCACGATCAATAATCAATCGTTTCTAAATTAGGTCAGTGATATGAATCAACTGTGTTATTGAGCCTCCACCCGTGGACTCGGGTCTGGATCCAGACGGGGTCCAGCAGATGTCGGTGCTGGTTTGTGTTCTGTGGGTTCTGGAGGCCGTAGGAGATGTATAAATATTAACTAGACGTGGATGTTTGTGTCGTTGTGGAGGTGACGGAGGCGGAGTCACTTTTTTTCTACTCGACTTGTCTCAGTTCTACATGTTTGTGGTTTTTACTGTACACTCTTCGTCACGGCGGCCGCTCTCGGTCCCCGTGCTGATGCTGAGCAGACACACGGACTCACACGTGATCTTGTAATGTGCCTTTGAGCTGAGTCACTTGTAATAAATCTCATTACTATGAAGCTTCGACTTTTCTTTTGTGAACTGCTTCTACTTGTACTTGTACTCGACTGTGTAACAGTAGCATCATTTGGCAGTAGTAGCAGTAAATAGTACTATTCCCCTCTGCTGTTTTATTTTGAAGTTTGCACGATGCTCCTCATCTGGGTGGGGTGGCGGGCTGGGATGAGCCTGGTATTGGCTGGTGGTTGCCATGGAAACCCGGGTGGGCAGCTGGAGGAGGATGTGACAGACAGACTGCAGAGGCTTTGTCTGCAGAGCTGCTGCTTCACTGCAGCACAAACTGGATCCGACACACAGAGTGAATCGATTCATTATAAAGATCCACATGGTACCGGCGGTTCACTGCAGTACGCGTGTGTCTGCTGCAGTAACTGTAGCAGTACTCGTTTTACTAACACCACCAGTATCAGTAACAAAGAAACACTGGTATAAGTACTGCAGCCTCTGTCAGTACTAGTACCACAATGTAGTACTAGTGTAGTACTAACATTATTTACAGTAACAGTAGTTTTATTTCCTGCTGCATTGCTGCAGATTTTTCTCTTTCAGAATAAACACACACTGTGTGTGTGCGTGTTTGTATTATCATGCACGGTGGGAAGCTGCTGCACTGAGCCAAGGGCACCTTAACATCACACACACCACGGGGGGGGGCTCCATGGTGTCTGTGTGTGGGAGGGGCAGCCCCTGGGTGTGTGTCTGTGTGTGTGTTTAGTTTTAGACACGTTTTAATTTTTTGTTGTGAAATGTTTAGATGCGTATGTACATCGTCTGTTTCTGTACCTCCTCCTCCTTTTGGTCTGTTGTTGTTCGGGATGCTGTGGTTGCCATGGTTACCTGCCTCCTTTTTAAAGCATAATTTATTGCCGTGAAAACAAAGAAAATATGTGGAACCTCGTTAATGAGTCACGTGTTGCTGTCTTTAATTTTCATTCCAATAAAGGGGCGGCCTGGTAGCAGAGTGGTTAAGGCAGAGGGCTGGAAAGCAGGAGCCCCGGGTTCGATTCCCACCCCACATACCAGGTGTGTCCCTGAGCGGGACACCCAGCGCTAGCTCCCCGAATGCCGTCTGTGGCTGCACACTGCCTCCCCCACGGGGGGATGGGTCAAATGCAGAAGAACACATTTCACTGCGTACACTGTATAATGATGTATGTGACAAATAAAATTTGTATTTGTAAGTTTGTTGGTGAAGACGCTGGAGGGCGTTTGATGTGCGTGTGCTTCGTCCTCCTTCGACTCTATTGATAGAAGATGATGTCAGCACTCTCTCCCAGCACCCCCCCTACACCACCCACCCCCGCTGCCACGTCCCAGACGTCTCAACGTGATGCTTCCCTCCCTGATTCTATTTTTCTTTCTATTTGCAAATGAGCCGTCGAGAGTTTGTGTTGTTCACCCCCCACACAGTTTACAGAGCTCATGAATTATTAGTGGCACAGAAAAGTTGTCAGAGAAGAGGAAGTGCAGGAGGGAAGGAGAAGGAGAGGAGACACGAAGAGAGGACAGGGGTCCTCACTCCTATTTCTCCATGAATAAAAGCATCTCTGCTCACTGTTGCCATGGGAAACCACTGAGGTGTTGCCTAGCAACAGCAGCAGCAGACTGCCTGCAGCAGCTGTGAGTTTTTCTCAGCTGGTAAATGACAGAGCAGGCGATCACGTTGTCGGCCATTTTATCCCCAAACATCTGCAGAGTGTTGGAGACAAGGACAAGCTGGTCTGTGTGTGTCTGTGTTGTTTACTTTCTGCTCCTTTCAAAATAAAATGCTGCTGTTAGACAGGAAACAACAAAATTGAAAAACTTATTTCATCTCCTCTTATCTCAGGTTTAACTGGTCCCAGCCACATGGTCTCAGCGTTTCCACGGCAACTCATCCACCTAAAGAAACTCACCTGCAGCCTGCAAACAGTTTTAGTCAAGAGGCAGCGAGAAGAGCCAGTGAGGTGCTCATGGAGATGGGACGACTGAAGAGTGAGATGAAGGTGCTGCTGACGGTGAGTAGATTCTAGATTTGTTCTAGAGCGTAAAGGTCAAAGGACAACAGACCCAGAGGCATGATGTCTGCTACTAGACTTTGTTAATCTGAAGGATTTTTGCCCCACAGCCAGAAGACTCTCTGAGAGCCACCAGTCCTCCACCAGACCACACTCAGTCCCAGCTAAACCACTCCAAGTTATATCAAGACCAGCTCCAAAAGATTCAGTCCCATCATAGTATGTCCAAGAAATCCCAGTCCCAGCTCCATCCAAACGAGTCCCAACAGTCCCAGCCTCATCCAAACGAGTCCCAACAGTCCCAGCTTCATCCAAACGAGTCCCAACAGTCCCAGCCTCATCCAAACCAGTCCCAACAGTCCCAGCCCCATCCAAACCAGTCCAAACAGTCCCAGCCCCATCCAAACCAGTCCCAACAGTCCCAGCCCCATCCAAACCAGTCCCAACAGTCCCAGCCCCATCCAAACCACTACCAGTCTCATCAAAGCCTTTCTGAAGAAATCCACTCCAAACACAATCACAACCAGCAATGTCCATCCCAGTCTTTGCTGGTTCAGAGGAGGCCTTTGGCTCAGTCCATGTTGGAGGAGGCAGGTCAGGTGCTTCGTCGGGTTCAGAGACAGAAGAGGGTTCTGGAGGACAACCTGGAGGCTTTGCTGAGAGCCAAGAGTGGAGATGTCCTTCAGTGCCAGCTGGAAGCGTTGGCTGCTAACAGGTAGCTAGTTAACGCTAAATGCCCTGTTGAACTAATGTGTAGCTACTGCTACCAGGTAAATACTTTTTTTAATGTTTGAAAACTGAAAGCTAACATTATATATCTGCTAAGATTATTTTTTGGTGAATAAACACAAACTGCAAACAAACAGTGTTGGTTCTGTACAGCATTGATTTGAGATTTTGGGCTGTTTGTTGATTAAATATGATTCGATAACACACATCTCGTGTGTGTGTGTGTCTTTTATTAGTCGTGTGAACAGATTTTGGTTCAGAGACACCACTGTGAAGATCACTGTCTGGTCTTTACCTCTTCACAGAGCAGATTGAAGTTTCAGTCTTGGTTTAATTCATAGGTTTAGATTGTTGTTTTTTGTTAGTGTCCTCACAGCTACAGAACAACCTGTGTGTGTTCATCACGTTGATTGACAGTCGGGTCAAAGCGGCCTGCAGGTGGTGCTCAGGTGAAGCTGAACACATCTGTCAGACCTCCTGCTGGTTTCTGTTCTCTTTAATCTGACCTGTTTGTGACGCTCTGTGTGACCCGCAGAGACTGGACTCAGGAAGTTCGGATCAAGAAAACTGTGGATGCCTGGATCAACACCTTAACCAAGGAAATCCAGGTGAGTTGGGTTCTGAAATCTGGTTCTGGTTGTCTTGTTTCACTGGATATGTTATATTGTGAAAGGTCTGTGACAGGAAGTAGGCAGCTCGTAGTTCAGACTGATGTTGGTTCTCCTCAGGCTGAGATGTCAGAGGACGCAGTTCGCTGCAAACCTGCGGTGACATTACAGCAAGGTGCTGCTGAGAGCTCCGCCCACTCAGCTAAGAGAAAGCCAGTGAGCACGCTCAGAGGAACAGGAAGTAAAACAGCAGTGGGAAGAGGAAGCAGAACTCAGACAGCTGCACATGTGGTAAGAGTAGACTCTGGTCGATGGATTTGATTGGTTTGATCAGTAACACAGGTGATCGGTGTCACTGATGATGTTTTTAGGAAAAGCAGAGGGCGGAGCCTGACAGAGCGACGGACGGCAAACGAGTGGAGGAAGAGTCATATCTAAGTCGTCTGTACGGCAAAGCTCCGTATGAAGGTCTGAGACGAACTTTGAAGAAGAATCCATACCTTCGCTTCAATTCACCTGCCTCACCGCTCGGCAGAAAGCCCCGCCCCCGCCTGGTGGAGAGTATCAGAGGTAAAACAATGACAGGTGAACTTTTGTCTCTAAAGTTTTAAACTTTAGAGACAAACAGAGTTTAAAACCGGGCTGTAAACACTAAACGTTTAACAAACTTTCTGTTTTCTCTCAGGTGTGAAGGTGAAGTCCTGTAAGACTCAGACATGTTTGGCTCCACCCCTCAGTCCATCGCCTGTACGACATTATCGCCACACCTTCAGCTCCGCCCACATCGCCTCTACTGACCCCACCGACATTCGATGTGTTTCCATGGCGATTCCACTGGGTTCGTTAACCAGTTAACTAACATCTTCAGATGACTGACTTTGGCATCAGAATAACCTGTGTATAAAAACTACCTTACCCAGAAGCCTTTGTGGTGACCACTTTATTTACTGTCATTCATATAAATGTTACAACTAATCAAATGAAATTAAATGTTAACACCTCTGGTCTCAGGTCGTCCCAGGGTGGAGTCGTCCTCCAGGTGTCGTCTTAATGACCATCAACAGGAAGTGATATCACCGCCTACAGCACCTCCCTCAGCCAGTGTGGTTGCCATGGACGACAGAGCACCTGAGCAACAGTCACAGGTGATGGGTTCAGGGGAGGTGGCGGGGGGGGGGGGTTAATAAGAACTGAGTGGACCGGTGCTGTTGTGTTGACAGAAGGTGGAGCAGCTAGATGCAGGTGAAGCTCCGCGGCCTCCATCACCTTCTGTGGACATCATCGACAGGAAGAGTGATGAAGAGGAGGACGAAGAGAACGTCTTCCCTGGACCCGACTTCCTGTCTGTGGCTGATGTAGTTCAGGTACATCTTCATCTCCCTCCCTCTCCTCTTCCTCCTGTACCTGTGGATGAACTGTGTCTGTGTGTAGTGCCACAGCACCACCTGCTGGAAAAACAGACCAACCTCCATTGTTTGATTCTGAATCCAGGTTCAGATCAGCTTCTTCGTCTTTGTTCTGCAGTATCTTTATCACGTGTCACGTGTTGTGGAGATAAAGAGAAACGACTCCATCGTGTTTTATTTGAACCAACTCCTCGTGTCTTTGTGTCCGTCCTCAGGAGGAGGACAGTGTGGTGGGAGAGGAGGCTGTAGAGTTTAATGGAGGTCCGTCTCCTCCTCCGGTCCTGTACCAGGGTCCACTCTTCCCTCCCCAGGCTCCATCTGCCCTCACTGACCAGGATCAGGCCCCCGGCCAGGTCTTTGACCAGCAGAGAGACACCCTGGAGAACCGGCTGGTAGAATGGTGAGAAACCAGCCCGACCCGAGTCCTGGTGCTGCTCACAATTATGTTCTACTTGTTTCTACTGTGTTTTATTTTCTTTTGTCCAGGGTGGAGCAGCAGCTGATGTCCAGGATGGTCTCAGAGATGTACCGCCCCCCTCCTTCTGATCCCGCCTACAACATTTCCACTGACCAATCAGACTCCCAGGAGCGGAGCGTCACCTCAGACATTGGTGAGTGGACCGACTGAAGAACTAATCAGAGCTCTTAATATTGGACTCACTCACCGGTCCGATTCTGTTAAAGGTTTGCAGAACACGTGAGTTCTGGTACAGTACTTAGAATCCCAGAGTCCCTGTGACGATTGTGGACTGAGCAGGTGTGTCGTCTCTCTCTGCAGTGGAGGCAGCAGGAGGTGGAGGTCTGCAGCTCTTTGTAGACTCCTACATGGAGGTGGACTCGGCTCTGATCAGGCAGCTGGTTAACGAGGTTCTGACAGAGACTGTTGCTCAGATGCTGGGCCAGAGGGACACCCTTAATATAGGACCACAACCAGGACTAGAACCACCAGAACCAGGACCTGCAACAGCTCAAAAGGTAAAACAAACTCTAGACCCATTAAACCTTCCTCAGTTCGTGTCTTTGTTCTGGTCTCAAACTGGTTACTGCTTCTGTCCCAGGAAAAACTGGTTATGCTGGTTTCTACACCAGTACCGACCCCCCCACCCAGTCCAGTCCCATCTGGCAGAGAGTCCACGCCCACGGTTACCCCTCCCCCCTCTGAACCAATCAGCCCTCAGCCAATCACAGCTCCAGGTGAGACGCAATAACCAGAACCGGATCAAAGTTGTTACAGGTCGAATCTGACGAGTTTTCTGTCTGTGACCTCAGAACTTGTAGCCACTCCCACACCCAGCCTAGAGCCCGCCTCCTCTGCTGCTAGTCCACCTGACCTTGACGTTGCCCCCCCCCCTCTCCCCTGGGAAGACGCTGAGCTGCCATTGGACGAGGAGCAGCTAGAGGAACACCTGGACACACACAGTCCACCGCTGTACGTACAAAACACCAAATGGCACCGAGATCGGTTCTGGTCCTCTCTGGTCTTTCAGTGGGTCGTGACTCTTTCTCTTCCTTCAGGGTGATGTCAGTAGCAGAAGAGGAGCCTCCCCTCTCCTCCCCTCCTCCTCCCCCGTCTCTCCCGCCGGCTCTCCCCCTATCCCCTCCTCCTCCCACCTCTGACACCAGACCAGAGTCCCGCTCCAGCTCCTCGGACGACTCCAGCACCAGCACCAGCAGCTCCAGCACTGCAGTGACAGCAGAGACAGAAGCAGCACTGAAACACATCTCAGAGGGAGAACTGCTGATCAGCATCAACCCGCAGGCTGCAATGACAGGTGCAATTATTAATGTTTGCTGAGGGTCAACGTGCTCCACCTGTGACCTGACGGTGTTGACTGATGAACTCTCAGGGACACTGCGCCCCCTGCTGACTGACACTGGTTCTCACACTCGTGTTCTCTCTCTGTCAGATGAAGAACCTGTGTGCAGCTTCTCCAGTTCTCTACAGGAGCTACAGGACATGGTGAGCAACCCTGAGCAAGGCACAGTGGGGGGTTCAACTCCCACTCTGTTCAGGTGCTGAAGGTTCAGCTGCACTAACACAACACTGTTTGTTTGTCTGTCCCCCCTTCAGGACTTTGACCCTCCTAGTGAAGGACAGGTCAGAGGTCATGACCTCCTACCGACCAAGATGAACCAGGGAGAGAGACCTCAACCAGAGGTACACACACACACACACACACACACACACACACACACACTGACTCACGGAGCGACGTCTGACCTCTGAAGTGTTGTGTCCTCAGGGCTCCTGGGGGAGAGCAGAGGAGGAGGTGGAGGTGAGTGTGGGGGAAGTGAGAAACAGCCGGACTACTGAACCTTACAGGACCAGAATGTCAGCTGAGCAGGACCAGACCCCCTCACCTGGACAGTTGGCAGGTACAGCAGCCTGCAGACACAGCTGAGGGCAAAGACATCATCAGTGCTGCTTCCTGATGTTTTATTTTTTAATCATAAAGTTATGGTTTAGGTTAGGTTAGTTAGGTTTAGCAACACTGGTTAATGTTCTGCTGCCGCTGTGTTAGAGGTTCTAACGTCACAGGCAGGAACGTTTAAAGTTCTGAAATCAAATTTGACAGATTCTGCTAAAAAAAACTGAAACATGACATCACTGTGACATCACCACCTGTCTGTTTCCTCAGACGTGTCAGAAGTCAGTTTGGAAGCCACCAATCAGGGCTCGGTACTCGTGGGCGACCTAATGGTGGAGCCGCTCGGTACACTGACCTCTGACCTCCAGACTGACCTGTCACTGTCTCCGCCTCCTCCTCACCTGGAGAACACACACACTGCAGCACAGGTGAGACACAGACACACACACTGATGTGATGATCTGCTGAATGTACTGACTCACTGTGTGTGTGTGTTCTCAGGTTGTTCACGTCCTGGTCAAACACAACGACACACAAACAGGTAGGAAAGTTCTGCACATGCTCAGTGTCGTCGAAATTAAAATGTAAAATAGAAGTTCTTCCTAAGATGAACTGTAGTTCGTCCTCTGGCCTTCAGGGGGCGTTGCTCAGTGGTTCGACCTACATCTCCCAGTCATTCCCACTGGTTCACAGAAAATATAAAATATTTGGACCTGGCTACGTAAAGACAGAGTGGTCCGTTTATCAGGAACCCTGAGCTCAGACGGACTCAGTGTGATCCAGTCCTGAACTGGACTCACTGGACTTTATTAAACCTCATAAAGGAGACCTGTAGAAACAAAAGACAGGGTCAGAGTCTCTGTGTGTGTGTGTGTGTGTGTGTGTGTGTCTCGTGATGTTAAGTGTATAAATAACATAATGAGTTGAGCTGCTGTGGAAACTAATGTACTTAACACACGGTGGAGAAAGCAGCTCTGTCTCCATACATGGTAATGTTTACACTGCCCTGCTTCACTGTGCGTGTAGGCGTGTGTGTGTGTGCGCGTGTGTGTGTGCGTGTGTGTGTGAACATGCTGACGGTCGAGTTTTCTCTGTGATGAATGAACAGACTCGGTTCAAATAATCCTGCAGCAGCAGACGTTTGACTCGTGCTCAGTGATGTGGACCTGATCTGGTCTCTGGTCCATGAGACAGGACACGAGGAGGTTGTAGACACGGGTAGTTAACATGTAGTAACATGTAGTTAACATGTTGCTGGGGTGAAGTTCTAATGTAAACAGGAAGTGTCAGTGAGAGTCAGGATGTGGACTCAGTAAACCCCCCCCCCTCACTAAACCAACAGAGGGGGCGGGGGGGGGGGGGCAGTGCTGCAGAGCCATGTTCAGTGTTGACTTTAGCTGTGAACACACACACACTCTGTCTCACATGAACTGAGTCTCACTGTCTCGTTACTGACGTCCAGGATCAGCTAGACCGAGGGTTCGTCTGATTCTGTCACGTGTTCTGTTGAACACACGTGGAACTGGTGTCACTGAGTTTTATTTTTTTTCTGTTTGCTGGGCGTGTGAGGACATGAAAAAAGAGTCTTTCACACGACGACTCGTTATGATGATGATGATGATGATCTGAAACAGAACTGATTTTCTGTCCCTCAGTGAGGGGGGGGGTCTGACAGTCCCTTGACGGTTCGGTGATCCACCTGGTGACGTACTGCACATGCTCAGACTGTGGGGACAGTAAACATTACTAAAGCTCTCTCTGGTTGTCATGGAAACGTGTCTTCGCCAGCCAATCACAGACCATGTTTTTTGATGGCTGACCAGTCAACTTTGCCTGCAATTAAAATGAGGTCTGTAACCATGGCAACCAGCTAAAGAAGGGATGTATTGTTAGGAAAAAGGTTTTTTACCATCTCACCTTTAGTGAGTTCCTGGTCCCGTCGGTCAGGTCTGGATTTAAACAAACGTCTTCATGTTCTGCCTCAGACCCACGACTCAGTTCAGGTTTGATACCAGAACCTGTGAGTAACACGCTGCAACACTTTCCCTCTGAGTAACTGGATGAAGTATCTGATTGAGCAGAACTCCAATGAGGCTGCTGGTCCTGGACCAGGTCCTGAAATCTCACAGAACTTTAGCCACTGAAAACCTGCTGCTGCGCGTGTGTGGGAGGGGCAGCCCCTGGGTGTGTGTCTGAGTGTGTGTGTGTGTGTGTGTGTGTGGACTAACTGCTCCTCATGAATCCAGCTGTTTCTCTCCTGCAGCAGGTTAAACAGCAGAGAAACAAACAGGAAGTTCTGACAGACCCGTCTTCACCTGTGCGTCCAGACTCGAGTGGCTGACTCTGATCATGATAGTTGGACTTTGGACTCTGGTTCTGTGTGAGGAACCAGGTCAGAGTCTGAGTGATGTGTTGTTTGCCTTTGCAGCAGGACGGGAGCAGCAGCAGGGGGGGACCAGGAGGATGGATGTTCACTTGCCCTCCGTCAGAGCGGAGGAGGAGGAGGTGATGGAGTCACTGAGCGCAGCAGCAGATACAGACTCATCCACCACCGACGTTTTCTAGAGAAGCTGATCAACATGTTTTTAAGGAAATGAAACGTGTCCACGTTCTGGATTCAGTTTCGTCCGTCGGACACAGAATCAACAATAAAATTAAAATTTTAAATGTAATCACATCGCATCTCAATACTTCAGAACATTTAAATCAGTCTCTGGACCTCAGGTGAGTCCTAAGACCATGTGTGTGGGGGGGTGAGAATAACTGTCAGTACCTGCAAGCCCAAACTGTGGGAACATTAAGCCTCGCAGAATATTGATCAGACCAATCGATCAGTTCTGTAATGATCAAAGTTTATGGACCTGCTGATGGTTGTGGTCCTGTAAAACCAAGGTGGATCCAGATGGTACTAGAACCTGGTCTTTGCAGCTGCAGCTGGATTCAGGTTCTTTTCTGCGGTCCTGTTTGGCACAAACACTGGACGAATTTCAGGGACAAAGCTTCACAAAGAAGAAGAAAACTGATGAACGACAACAAATCAAATCGATCAAACTAAGCTCTGTTTTCATGGCAACGCATCACCTCCTCCAGCAGCAGCAAACTCTGCTGCGGTCTCTGCTCTCCCTCATTAACATAATAATAGAATCATTAATACAATAAAACGGTGAAATGACCCAAAAACCAAACTAAGAAACAAAAAAGATTCTGTCAGAACCAGAACCAGCTGGAACATTTTACAGTTTGTTTATTCAATGAACAATAATAACCGTTCAAAGTTTTATTTCCGTTAAATGTGTCTGAAGACAAACGAGGAACCTGATCATAAAGACATAAAGAACCTTTGTTCTGCCTCCACCGTGTACAGAACCACAAGCTCATCATCAGGTTCATGAGCTGAACGAGGACACGGGTCCGATCCTTCATCCACCTGCTCCTCATCTTCAGCCTGTCCTCAGCTCTGTCCTTGTCTCCTGGTGTCTCCTCAGGGACTGTCCCAGTTTCACCAGTGATGTTTTTTACTGGTAAAACTGGGACAGAGAATGAAACTAAAAAAGATCTTTTTTTAACTTTGATTCCATAAATAAAACTAAAGAGAATAAGAACAGATGTTTCAGAAACTCTTTAATTTGTTCCTGCAAATCAACACAACATAATAAACTGCACCAGAACCTCCCACGGTGACCGGAAACATTACATCTGAGACTGGGCCTGATCCAGCACCGAGGTTTTCTGTGAGGGGGATGTTTTATTTTGAAAGTCCAAATAGGAAGCTCCCGTCTCAGTTGACGTCACAGTAGGTGGGGCATGGGGCGGGGTTTGCTGGACCGTGCAGCTGTTCTTTAGTCATTTCGGAGCTGCGGGAGGAGAGGGAGCTGGACGGAGCTGGTTCCGACTCTCAGTTTCGTTCTGTTGGATCTACTGGTCTCTGCGGACCCGGGTCCTGCTGGGACTTACCAGGACGTCCACCGCAGAGGACCCAGAACCGCTTAACCGGAATTATTCGAGCTGTTTCTGCGCAGGAGGACCGTGAAACCACCGGTTGATCCCGGGAGCTGATTTCTCTGTCCCCGGGTCCGTTTAACCCGGTTTGTCGACCCGGGTTCACTTATTCCTCTCGGCTGATCCGGTGAGAGGCAGAGTCCACCCGGTGATCCCCTCCGCACCATGCCTTTAAAACCCCGCAGACCCTCCGGACCCTGATCCTGCAGAGACCTTGGTCTGACGCGGACATGCTGCCGTCCGCCGCCTCCAGGCGGGATCCGGACGCGCACTGCTGCCGGGACGTAGCCGCGGAAACGGACGCGTCAGAGCGGCTGCGCTCTGTCCGGGAGCGGCTGGAGGCCACCGAGTCCGGGTTAGGGGAGCTGGAGTTCCTGCGGCAGAGGCAGGAGGTCCTGGTCCGGGCGGCGCTTGAACGGAGCCGGGAGGCCGAACTGAGCTCCGAGGAGAAGCTGCTGGAGGAGAACATCCTGCTGCTCCGGAAACAGCTGGTAGGTCCAGACCCGTCCGCACGGCGACCCCCTGACCCCTCACAACCCAGTCTGGACCCGGGCACTCAGGTGTGTGCGGCCAGGTCAAAGGTCAGGGGTGAAGGCGAGTTCAGTCACCCCCTCCCCCACCACAGAAGAAAAGTCTCCAAAATAAAAGTAAAATATCTTTTTAATTTCACAAACAGGAAAAAGGTGTTTAATAAAATTTATGATTAATTTTACTGTTAATGTTTCAGAAATGATTTTATTTAGCAATTACATGAAGTTTTCAACTGGTCCAATAAAAACACCACACTGACAAAAACAAACAAGTACAAATACTCTGCTGCGTATGTCATAGTAGAAGTATTCGGTTTCAAATAGTAGTTGAAGTACCAGAAGTAAAAGTCACTGCAGGTTATTGTTTACTGACCTGTTTACTCCCCAGCCGTCTGGGTCAGAAGAAGTTCTGGTAGATAAATAAGAGGCCGAGCACGGGTCCCTGTGGTTCTTTCTGTTTTATCTGAAATAAGGGAAACAACATTCTGATGTAACCACAGGCGATGACGAGGGGGGGGGGCGTGTTTATGTTTGACTAATCCCCCCCCAAACAAATGCCAGCCTACAGAGGACAGTGGGACCATGTGAAATATAAACAGAGGTGTGATGAGTCGACTGGTTTATTCTCAGTCTGGAGCCCCCCCCCTAATTAACCAGTCACGGGCAAGACATGAATGACACCCACTGGTTTCCAGTCCAGTCCACTGGACCCCATCAAATCCTCTGTTGGACTCTGTGTCCAGAATCCTGCAGCTGTTTATGTTGTTTCAGACGAACACAGACGTGAGACAGTAGAAAACGTGTCTTTGTGTCTGTTGTTGCCTTTGTGCTGCATTCAAGTGCAACGTTTAACATGTTCCCGACACGCGTGACACTGTAAGAGTCTGTGTGAAGTCCAGCAGAGACCAGCTGCTGGTTTCTGACTTGGTCTTTGTCCTGCTTGTTCAGTGCCTGATGATGAAACATCCGGTTGATCTGCTGCGACACCTCAAGCACTTTCTGCTGCTGTTTTGTGTTTTGGAGGATTCGAGTCTTCAGGTCTTCGTGGTGTGTTTACAGTCTGGATCCTGAACCCTGACCAGATCTGTTTCAGTCCTCTTCAAACAGAGTCCTCGTCCTTACAGGACGGAGTCGTGTGTTTCCACAGTTTAGAGTTCTGGCTGTTGTGTCCGTCCTGCAGCTGCGGCTCTAAACCCGAATCTGGATCCTATTAGCTGCCCTCCAGTCCCCCCCTCCCCGTCTAACCAGAAACAAATGGAGATTCCTGTGAGCTGCTGGAACGTCTGCAGATCAACTTTCAGCTCAGTGACGGAGCAGCTGAGACACAAACTGTCTGCACAGGAAACACTGGAGACTGGGTCTGATCCTGGTTCTGGTCTGTGCTGGACTTCATGCTGAACAACTTAAACACTGGTCGTTTATATGATTGAGATTCAGCTCTGACATGAAGAGAGACTTCAGTCTGAGGTCAGTGACATTAACACAGACTCAGAGTTGACCTGGATCCTGGATCCTGGACTTCCTCCTTGAAAAACCCATGAGACACAAATGTCTCCAAGCTTGTTTCACGAGCTTTAGACTTTGTTTATATTTGCACAGTGACACTTTATTTCAGATCACAGTGGTTCTCAGGTTTAAGTCAGAATCCTGCTCAGTCCTGGTCCTCAGACAGTCCTGGTCCTGCAGGACTACACCAGACCTGATGATGAGGTCCCGAGTCCAATCCCAGATGTCTCTCGTCGCCTTTAGAAAAGTGTGACGCTGAAATTTTGGTTTATGGTTGAACAGGAAGTGTGCTGCTGTGACGTCACAGCAGGACCGCAGTGGGCGTGGCCTGAGGGTGTCCGCTGGGTGAATGACAGGACAAACAGCTGGACCAGCGTCAGTTTGTGTTTGAACAAGCTGCAGATTCTAGGGAACAGCTGCTGCTAACACACACACACACACACACACACACAGTGCTCCGTCTGTAGCTGTGAACACCCCCCCATTCCCACCAACCTACAGCAAACCTAATTCTAACCTGAGCCCTAAAACCAGGTCTGAACCCTGGGTCCCTGTGTCCCCGTGTCATTGAGTGCATCAAACCAAGTGGAGCCTCCACCCTTAACAACACCACCCTCCTCCTAGGATGGAAAAACATGCAGCTAAGGCAGCTGCTCGCAGGTCATGTGCTGCATTCCTGCGTGTCTTCATGAGGATTGACCACATTCAGGACTCAGCTGCAAGACTGTGGACTAGGACTTAAACCAGGACTGAGGCACAGCTCCACTGTGCGGAGGGGGGGGTACGACTCAGAAAACTTTAATAATCCCAGATGGGACCAGAACCAGAACCACCCAACACAAATGTTCTGTGAGAACAAAGCTGGATGATGAAAGAGTGAGTGAGGGTCGGAAGGTCCTGGTCCAGTTTCAGTCCAGATTTATGTGTCCTAGAAACTGCAGAAAACACCCTGAATGTCCCACAGAGTTAGAAGCGAGTGAACGCACCGCACAGATAGAAACCAGACAAGCAGCTGATGTTTGTCCAGAGGCTGGTTCTAATCAGTTTATCTGTGACTCAGGAATCCAGCTGATGTGTACGTGTCTTGGTTCTGCTCTGTGGTCTCTGGTTTGCTCGGGGGTCAGCAGAGGTTTCCTCTCCTCTGGCCCGTCTCATCAAGACATTTGAATAATGACTTTAAACTGTGTGTTTGTCAGAACTGTCTGAGGAGGCGGGACACTGGACTCATCAGTCAGTTACAGGAGCTGGACCGACAGATCTGTGACCTGCGACTGGACACGGAGACGTCACACGAGCAGCCAGAGACCGACAGCCGGCCGAGCTCAGGTAAGAGTCTGGTTGTTTCTGAGGTTTGTCCAGAATAACAGTGCTTCAGCGTCTCATCCACATTAGATCCAGATGTTGGTCCTTGTTGTTCTGGTTGCTGTTTGATGTTGATTAGCTGTCACTAACCCCCACCCCCACCCCTCAGGGTTCTACGAGCTGAGTGACGCGGCGTCCGGGTCTCTCTCTAACTCGTCCAACTCAGTCTTCAGTGAATGTTTCTGCTCCACAGCAGACGTGGACGGACGAGTCCCGACTAAAGGTACAGACTCCTCCTCCTCATCTTCCTCCTGCTCCTCCTTCTTCTCCTTTTCTTCCTCCTTCTCCTGCTGCTCCTGCTGGAGGCTGCTGCTCCTTTTGCTCTGTTTCCTGTGTAAAGTCACACAGAAACTTCACATCAACACCTCACATCCACCAAACGTGTGAACACAAACACAGACTCTAAGTTAGATCTTCAAAATAAAAGTCTTCCTCAACTCCAGTGTAAAACCACGTGACGTGTGTGAAATGTCCCTGGAGACCATCATATTTGTGGACTGTGAAAACACAGGTTCTGTGGGTTCTGCGGGTTCTGTAGCTAACGTGCTGAAAGGTGTCTCTGCAGCCACGAACTGTGAAACACTTATCAGCAGTTTCGGGGTTGTGTTCAGGTTCCAGCAGTTCTCGGCTGCAGTTGGAGGATTCAAGATTCAAGATTCAAAACACTTTATTAATCCCAGTGGGAAACTGTTTTGCCACGAATACAGCCGCTCTCATTTCAGAAAGATAATGTGGTTCTGGTGTAAATGATTTCAGGTCACGGTGTCAGCAGGCTCACCGGGATCGTCCAGACGTCTCCTCGTGTCTTATGGTGTGATGATAAAAAAAAATCTGTCCATTGTGTTCTGGGTGAGACAGTGATACGGGTCAAGAGAATCCCCAGTGTTAAAGCTCCTCCCCCTGCTCTGAACACTCACTGGAGGCTGCTTTCGTAGTGTGTTCCCCTATTGCCATTGCAGATGTTTGAGTGTTTGCACAGCTGGCTGCAAAAAGCAGCTCGCTTTAAAATTCTAGGCTGTTGTCTAATTCTGCAGGAGGCGTTTTACTGAGAGGTTCACTCTGAATCTGTAACACTGGGACCAGGTTCAGGAGCTGTTTAACTGGTTTTAAGTTAAATTTGTTTTCTTGCGTCCTGTCAGATCAGTAATAACTCACCGAGTTTGTGCTTCGTTTGCTTATTGTGGTTCATTTGTTGCCCAGAAACACTGACGTTAACTGTTACCTCACGAGTCTTGTGAGCCAAGAGTAAATCATACAATTGCACCTTCAGTTGCCTTAAATAGCCCCAAGGAAAGGAAATGAAATCCATGTAAAGCCCCCACCCCCAAACCTCCCCTGTCTTTGAATGTGAACTCGGTTACAGATCATTTCAGGAACAGCGTTGAACACGGAGGGTTAACATTTCACAGCACACTGTCTCCACAGAGAAGAATTTTCCACTTACCAATGCTGAGCTCTCAGTCTTCAGCCAACAGGAGGGTCATTACCACATTCAGAGAACTGCAGTGTCTGGAAACTGCTCTGCTCAAATCAACTTCCTGTCAGCTGTTGAAACAAGGCAGCACTGAAATAAACTTGGATCCGTTTAGACTGTTGTATCTGTTTCAACGTTCAGCAGGCTGGTTCACAGAAGACCTGTCGTGCATAAATCATCCAGAGACTTAAAATATTTGCAGTTGTGTCTGACTCTCTCTCTCTCTCCTAACAGATGAGCTGGCCAGCTGTTTGGAGTGTGACGGCCTGCTTGGAGGACTTTGTGATGACTCATCTTCATCTGGTACAGTTTCTCGCTCTTTATCAGCCCCTCACCCTCCCACCCTGGACCCCATTTCTTCAGTGGCCTCCTGTGACTCCCAGCTGAAGTACCACTGTGATCTGGTGGTGAGAAATGTCAGTGATGTGTTTCGGTATCCAAGCCCGCTTCACGCTGTGGCAGTTCAGAGCCCCGTCTTCCTGCAGACGTTGGGTCACGGAGGTCACATTGGGGAAGAAGAACCTTTGAGAAGTACTGAGGCTGGTGAAACGTCCCCTCCTCCTGCCTCTCTTTCAGCCCCTCTCATTCCACAAAGTTCTTCCGGGCTGATGCCTTCGTCTTCATCCTCCCAGACTTCGTCTCACAAGCGACTGGACAGCTACATCTACAGTCTGCTGCAGCGGAGAGCCCTGCCGATCAGAACCAACAAACCCAGAACCAGCGTCAACACCGACCCAACAAAGAGCATCCTAAGGCAGGCCAGTCTTTGTGTGAGGCAGGGGTCTGGGTCTTGTTTAGGGTCTCTGAGAGGATCTGAACTCAAACCCTGTTGGATGACAGAAGGAGCATCAGTAGAGGATCCTCCCACCTCATCTCCTCAGAGGCAGTGGTCTGTGGAAAGTAAAAGTGAGGAGCAGGAGACTCAAAACATCTGTCCTAGTGGTGATGTTGAGATGATGCAAACTAGCATTAAGATGAACAACAGTGACTCGAGTCAAAACCAGAACAGTTCTTCTTTTAATAACGGCATAAAAACCGACTGTTTTGTCATGAGCAAGGATGTTCATACAAACAGTCTGCTGAAAAAGAAAAGCAAAGGGCAGCTTCCTCCCTCAGCAGGGTCCACAATGACTCAACCTGATGACTTCAGAGAGCTGGGCAGTCCAAGGGCTAAGTCCTCCCCCAAAGGCACAAAGCAGGCTTCTTTCCTCCCCGACCAGGAACTACTCATCAAATCACCTTCAACCATCAAAACACAAGCAACAAATCTCAAGAATATCACCAAGCCTCTCCAAACCAGTCAGACAGAGAAAGGTGAGAGGTCATTGCCTGAACCTGCCAGCCTAGGGTCTTATTCCCAAAGTCAGGATGAAGGAGGAAGAGGAGGGACTCAACTCTTTACCCACCGGCAGAACATCCAACTTTTCAAGGGTGGCTGTAAGACTGTCAAGGTGAAGACCAGTCAGGTCTCTGAATTCAGTAAGTCTGCGTCTGACAGGAGAGGGGATAAATCCCACCACAAGTCCAGTTCTAGAAAGTCACGGCTCCCGGAAGATGGAGGC
This sequence comes from Microctenopoma steveboyesi, assembly GCA_032359275.1. Taxonomy (NCBI): domain Eukaryota; kingdom Metazoa; phylum Chordata; class Actinopteri; order Anabantiformes; family Anabantidae; genus Microctenopoma; species Microctenopoma steveboyesi. Next base: position 282,620 of record JAUMHF010000014.1, on the reverse strand, counting down.
TCCACCCACAATAAAGTTTCTAGGAGAGTGGCTGGTGGTGCACCTGGTGTACCCTTCAGAATCAAACGCCTCCCTGCATCTATCCCAGAAGGCCGAGTCCTGGACAAACATACCACTACGACACTGAGCAGTGTGAGGTCAGGGGCATCCAGGCATCACCATGGAAACCACCACTATCACAGTGGTAACTACCACCGCCATCATCATCAGCAGCAGCACGGGCGTGACCAGGTTGTAGTTGTCACCAAACCAAAGCACAAACGAAGCGATTACAGACGCTTACGTGCAATCATGGAAGTCCCATATGATGAGGCATTCAGGCGTGCTCGTCTGCGTCAGAGGAAGGAGCTGCTGAGCCATTCTACTGCCAAAGTGCATCCCCCCTCAGGTGGGCAGATGAGCAGCCCGTACAGCTACACTGGAGGAAGTGACTCCGAGTATTCAGCCGAGTGTGCTTCGCTCTTTCACTCCACCATTGTGGACACCAGTGAGGATGAGAAGTCCAACTACACAACTAACTGCTTTGGAGATAGCGAATCCAGTGAGGAGGAGTACATGGAGGAGAGCACCACCACCAGTGACACTGAAGAGAGTGGGGGAGGTGGAATGAGCATGGGATGGCGCCAGTTAGGGGTACCTGGGGCCCGGGCAGTGGGGCAGGAACTGACACTAGCTCAGGCAAAAGCTTTTGTCAAGATTAAGGCCTCTCGCAACCTAAAGAAAAAAATCCTAAGGTTCAGGTCCGGTTCGCTCAAACTAATGACCACTGTGTGAGTCAGCCGGAGGCCAACTGGACCAGCTGGACCAGCTGCCAGGATGCCACGCACTTCTGGTGTAACTTAGTACAAGTGCTCCATTTAAACCCCAAACCTCCTAAGTCCAAACTACGAAAACCACGAGGAACTGTGTTCAGTTAGCACCACATTTGAATGCTCCCAAACAAGAACATTCAAACCTATTTTAAGACATAAAAACAATTCTGCAGTAACACCACACAAGTAACTCTTGTAGTTTGCACACATTTAAACATAGTTTTCTGAATCTCCTTTTGTAGTTGAACAACCAGCATCCACAATAAACGGCATACGGTGCTATTTGGGAAACTTCTGTTTATAAAGAGGTGAAGGGTTGGTTTGCAGTTTGGACGTAGCCAAATGAATAGGCCACCTTGCCTCTCATCTCCCATGTGCCTTTGCTGATCCACACCTGGGTACTAATAAGACCTGAGAGGGGGAATCGAGGCCTCAGTACATTTCAAACAGTGTCTTTAGTCTGAATCTGAATGTTCATATTCCTGTTTAAAACAGTATCAGGTTCTGATAGTCTGGCTACAGATGTGTCTTCATTTGTCAGTACCTCAGGCTCTACGCTTCATGCCAACAAAAGACATATAGAAACGTGAACTATGTCAAACCGCGATCTTCAGCTTTCTGTTCTGGTGTAATTCAGGAGTCTCGGATCCAAAGTCTGTCTGACATTGCATCCAGCACAGAGTGGGACTGTCACAAAAACACTGTCATCACAGAGGATCAGACCCTGTTAGATGATGGACTTTGAAGCTTCCTGAGGCCTTTGGTGTTTTTGTTGGACTGTGCTGTTTTGATCCTTTGGTGGAAGTGAGGTTTTACTTTTTGTTTAGAAAGTTCTTCAGATGGTTTGTGAAATGTTCCTAAAACATTTCTTAATGTTTTCAGATGGTTCTTTAGAAAGTTGTCTAGAAGGTTCTTCAGATGTTCAGGGTTCAGGTTGGACCTTGCTGCCATAATCTTTTTTCTTCCTGCACTTTGAGACAAATGGACGGGACAAACGGTGAAACCCTATTAATCTGTTTGTATGTAGCCTTGTTTTGTATTTATTACCATGTTAACCTTTCGCTGCACGGCACGCCAAGCATCTGTTAATGCTTCTGTTCTGATTTAAGTAGTTATTTTTTAAAGAAAGCTATTTAAAACCTAATATATTTGCTTGGTACATATTGGATTCCACATACTGTATGGTACTAACAGACTGACAGCTGGTTGAGGTTCACCAGTTCTGAGCATTTATGCCTTTTTTTAATCCTCCGCCTCACCTGCTTAAACCTGGACAAACCTTTGTACATCAGCTCAACTGTGACCTGCTTGTCCATGAGACCGTCTTGGATCATGTAAATCCAGCAGAAACCTTCCTGCTTTGGAGAAACATCAGGACTTCACTGTGGTTTTCAAGGTGTTCGGTATCACAAAATGTTCTGGTCGTATAGCAAACCTGTTACAACATAAAATAAACTTTACACTTTAATACTTTTGGTCTTTGTCCTCTGAATTTAAACTCTGTCATCATGCGTGTCCAGTAGAGACTGTAGGTCCAGGACCTTTTTCACACAGATTAGATTAGACTATCGACTATCACCACTGTTTGTCACAAATACCTAAATCTGCTGCATTTCTCTTCTGTGATGAAGCTAGGCTAACAGTTAGCTCGTTGTGTTTGTGCTAAGCTAGGCTAAACATGCCCTGAACCTACAGGTTGTTTAGCAACATGTCGCCTTATAGTAAGTTTTTTGGCTGCTCTGTAAAACCCTTCTCCTCGTTCATCCTGGTCCAGTATAAGTGTACATAAGCCGTTGTGTACTGTGCTGTTATGTTCCTGGTGTTGACTTAGGGGTAGGGTTAGGGTCGTGGGCTTTAACATCTTAGTTTCATTGTCCTGTTTCCTCCTCACAACCCGGTTCCCTGCCGCGCTGCTCGTGTGTTAAGCCAGTTCACTCACAGCTCTGTGATCTCTCTGCAGCTGGAAGCACACTCACAGACTGTAGGGTTTCTCCCTCCAGCTCCATGTGTGTCTGCGTCGGTGAGGCGTTCAGGTGCACTCTATGTATAAAATAGACTGAGCCTAGAATTGATTTCAGACTGTGTTCCTGGACTGATCAGAACCAGAACCCCATCTACGCTTCTCCTGCATTTTGGTTCAGGGCGTGTCATGTTTGTATTGTTACATTACTGTTGTGTTTGTCCTCATTGCTCGTGTCTCTTACGGTATCTTTTATCGTCTGCGTCGTCATTGCAGCTTGTTGTGTCTCTGCAGGATTTGAACGCGTCGACTCACAGAAACCTCTGTGGTCTGAAATTAACGTGACCACAAACCATCATGTTGATGTAGAGACGGTTCACATACAGTTCAATGTGTCTGAGTCCTGAGTGGAACCGAGTGGAACCCAGCGGTGAAACTTTGAAGAATTTAATCTCCTGCTCTGATCTGATTGGTCTGATGTACGATCTGCTCCAACTCAGATTTCATTTAGATTCAGTTTGATGTGAAAACAAGATCAAGGAAAAAGGGAAATAAATAAATAATGGTACATGTGTATCGGCGTGTTGTGTGAAGTACACACAGTACTTCAGGCTCAGTGTGTTTCTGCTGTTACAAGAATACATGGGAGTATTTGACCAGAAGGAAACTGCTGAGTCGGCATGTTTTTTCTAAAAAAATATAATCATCACATATATTATACACAACAGCATGATGAAAGTACAACACAACTACACTTGAAAGCCTGTGTGTCTGTGCGTGTCTCTGTGTGTGTCTCTGTGTGTGTCTCTGCGTGTCTCTGTGTGTGTCTCTGTGTGTCTCTGTGTGTGTCTCTGCGTGTCTCTGTGTGTGTCTCTGTGTGTGTCTCTGCGTGTCTCTGTGTGTGTCTCTGCGTGTCTCTGTGTGTGTCTCTGCATGTGTCTCTGTGCGTGTCTCTGCGTGTCTCTGCGTGTCTCTGTGTGTCTCTGTGTGTGTCTGCGTGTCTCTGTGTGTCTCTGTGTGTCTCTGCGTGTCTCTGCGTGTCTGTGTGTCTCTGTGCGTGTCTCTGCGCGTGTCTCTGCGTGTCTCTGTGTGTCTCTGTGCGTGTCTCTGCGTGTCCCTGCGTGTGTCTCTGTGTGTCTCTGCGTGTCTCTGCGTGTCTCTGCGCGTGTCTGTGTGTCTCTGTGCGTGTCTCTGCGTGTCTCTGTGTGTGTCTCTGTGCGTGTCTCTGTGTGTCTCTGTGCGTGTCTGTGTGTGTGTGTGTGTGTTTAACGATGATGAAGTGGGTCCTGACATCGAGCTCATCATCTACCTGCTGATGCTGCAGAACCACTGATGCTGACTCAGGTTTTTCTGCAGTACAAAACCCAACAGCTCATCTGAGTCTGCTGAGCATTAAAGGAGCAGCCCGCTGTTTTGGTGAATGGTCGTGTTCTTTGTACATAAATCCATCGAATTCTCTGTTATAATTTCTGAATAGATTTTTTTGAGCATCACAAACACTTGGAATGATTCTTCTTTTACCACGATTCTTTGAATCATAAATCATTTTAAAATTTGAGAAATAACTGGTTTAATTAGATCTTGATGCTCATTCGTGGGAAAGTGCTGCACTGCTTTTTCCACAGCTCGAAGCAGCATCTCTGAAGACGACTGATTGATTTATTGACGTGTGTGAAGCTGCTGATGCTGAGACCGACCAGCTCATCGGACCCAGCAGTTGACCGGCTCTAATTATCTGTAGCTGGATTAAAAGTGGACCATGAACCGTGTTTCTGTAGAACACTGGAGCAGCTTCCTGTGTCTGCACAATAAACACACGGACCAGTGTGCAAGGAGAGGAAAGAGCTCCATCATGTCTCTGACTGCTGGTGCCACAGAGCGTGCTAAGTGTGGTCGCTGCAGATTTAGTGACGAGATGTGGACATGAAACTAAAACGTGTTTTTATACTCTAATCAACTTAAAGTCGTGATGTTTTAAAGATCCTGAACACAGCAGCATTTTTCCTTTTTACAGTTTTTCTATCTGAGCTGCAGGTTTGGCTGCAAGAGGACCACAGACCAACTCTGGAGTGACACACAAACACACACACACACACACACACACTGGGTCAGGCTGTCAGCTCCGAGGAATAAATCACTGCAGTGTTTCTCACAGGAAGCTGGAAATCCTTAAGCACACACACACAGGCACACACACACACACACACACTGCAGACATTTGTTTGCCTCCCTCAGCACATTCAGAGAAAATAATTCCTGCTGCAGCTGTTTGTTTGTTTCTATGATCCAAACATTATTTATCATGTGTTGCTGTCTGATAACGACCTGTTTTATCCACTGTGTCCCGTATGTGAGAAAAATAATTTCTCTCTAGCATTAATAGTGTTTATTGAATCTTGTATCTCTGTGAGGACAGTTCTGTCTCAGCGAGGACGTCACTACACTCAGACTGGACTTGAACAGGTTGGACCCTGCAGTAACTCTGGAGTTTCCTGATTTGGATCCAGAACCAACTCATTTTGAGGTCACCTTCTCTGCGCTGCGCGACTCAGCGCCGGGAGTTTTGGTCTGTGGGTTGTTGTTCCGTGACGTTTTCAGTTCTTCCGGAGTGAACGTCAAAGTCACCACAGCTGTGATTCAGCTGATGGAGATGATTGAAAGACGACGTTCAGCTCTGTGGTGACGTCTACAGCTCATTGTGTTGTTTTAACCTCTGACCTCTGTGACCTCCTGATGTTCAAACTTCATTTAGACTGAGACGCTGCAGACAGGAGGAGAAGAAGAAGTGTGCGGAGGGTTTAACTGAGCTGTCTCTGGGTAAAAGGTGAAGTAAACACCAGACACAGATTCACCACTGACAGAATCTAGACTTTAAAGTGTCAGAGGAAGGAAGACGAGTCCTGGCGATGGATGAGACAGATGGACAACATCTGTATCCCTCCTCCACATCTGGATCCATCATTTTACATCAAATAGATCCACTGTAACATAAACACTTTATGAATTTTCTCCTCAGTTAAAATACACAACAACATGTTTATATTGTTTGTCCTCCAGTTGTCTGGAGGACACAGTTTTGTGATCCTCAAAACCAGAACACAGGACTCAGTCCACCTTCACTGAGTTCAGAACCAATGCTCTTAAAGGAACAGGATGTTTCATCTGAACACGATCTACTGGATCAAACTGCAGCAGCAGTAAGGTGAAGCGCGTCTCTGAAATCAATGAACTCAACCTGAGACGAGGCGAAACTCTTTCTGTCTCACACACCACAGTCTTCAGGCTAAAGAGCTGAAGTCGCCCACATGGCCGCCCACAGAAGCTCACTGTGCAAACACACTGCAGGGTCGAAGTCCTGGAAACAGTCCAAACCACCCCGAGGACGTCGATTATTTTTAAGAACATCAGGAGAGTTTGGATGAATCACACCTCCACCCGGCTGCAGGGTGCTCCGCCTCCTAAAAGAAGTGAACCTCCCACACACACACACACACACACACACACACACACGTCTTCCCTATGCACCACAGATAATTAGACCTTGAGGACATTTACAGAAAACAGAGACTCCACAGAGATAGTCAGAATCAGAAAATAAATCTTTATAATTTAATATACATTTGCTGACGTCACGAGTTTTCACCGTGACGGGCCGTTCAGTTTGCTAACAGACATTAAGCTAGCTGAATTTAAGCTAACTGAAGTTAAGCTAACTGACGTTAAGCTAGCTGAATTTAAGCTAACTGAAGTTATGCTAACTGACGTTAAGCTAGCTGAATTTAAGCTAACTGAAGTAAAGCTAACTGACGTTAAGCTAGTTGAATTCAAGCTAACTGAAGTTAAGCTAGCTGACGTTAAGCTAGCTAAAGTTAAGCTAGCTAAAGTTAAGCTAGCTGTCAAAGGTGAACAGAGTTTTACTTAAACTTAACAAGAGGATGGACTTTATTTTCAGATGATGAGCAGCTTTAGTAAGTTTAATGGAAGTTTATCTGACTTTATCAGATATAGATTTTTTCTGTTTTAGACTGTTTCTCCTGGTTTAAATTATATTCATGGCTGTGACTGTGTAATGTCTGATCAAATGTTTTAGCTTGTCGGAGCTGTAGCTTGATTTGAATTGGTTCCTGAATGTCTTGTTTATATTTATAAATTTTACTTTGCTTGTTGGGCATCAGTAAATGTAACTGGTTGTTGATGGAGCATCTTGTTATACTGGATAATAGCCATATATTTTTGATACATATCTTATTTAATACTGTCATAGGTGTTGAGCCTTGTGTTAAACCACTTTTTCCACTTAATAAAACATGTAGATCTAGTGTCATGTTGAGGTTATGGTAAGAACATTTAATTTAACCTGTTGAACCCTAGACCATTTTATAGGAATTTGCTTGAAAAAGACGTACCCTAAATGAATTGAATATATCTTAGGAACTGTAGGTTTATTTGAGCTATCTTGGTACCAAAACAAAGGCAAGACTCCAGAGAATGCTCTAAAGTTCTAAAATGTAATATT
>JAUMHF010000014.1:260820-275232 GCA_032359275.1 Microctenopoma steveboyesi | reverse complement strand
CTGCTCTAAAATGGACGTGCTGATCAAAGGTAAAACATCCTTGAACAGTCGAGTAGGGATGGGGTCCAAGAGACACGTAGACGATTTAGATGAGTTAATTGTTGAAATTAGCTCTGTATGATCTACAGGGAGGAAGCAGTCTAAGTAAGACTGAGGTCTTATAAACAAATTTACAGCCGTTGGACAAGTGTGTCGGTCCATGTAGCGAGGATCTGATCAATTTGTTCTCTAATAGTTATAACTTTATTTGTAAAGTCATTGCTGCTGAGAGCCAGCTACACTAAGTTTCACACACCAGGCAGCTCTTTTACTCGCACTGATTTGCTGAGAGGAAGATGTTTACAAGTCCCTCCTCCTCCACCTCCTCAGGAGAACAAACTTCCAGTTATAGAAACAGTGGAGAGAGAAATAAAACGTCAGAGTTCCAGTAAAACCTTGAGTCTGTATCTGACGAACGGTGCTTATAAGGTGTGTGTGTGTGTGTGTGTGTGTGTGTGTGTGTAATTGAAATATTTTTTATTTTTCGCTGACTTAATGTTTAAAATCTTGTGAAAACTCTTGAACTCTGCAATCCCTCCCTCACCTCTCTCTGTAAAGGGGGGGGGGGGGGGGTAATGATAACTTTCCCCCACCTGTCCATTTTGGACATTGATGTTATCATGTTTCAGTTCTTATAGGTTTGTTTTTTGTGTATTAGTATTCTGGTGCTGATCCTGGTTCTTTCTAGTCTTTTCTGAACTGAGAGCGGCTGTAACAAGGCAAAACAATTGCCCTCCGGGATTAAAAAAGTGTTTTGAATCTTAATGTGAAAACAGATTAACAACCCCCCCCTCCCTGTCTCCCCCTCTGTCTCAGGACCATCATGCACCTGAAGTCGTGTCCGAAGCTTGTGCGCTCAGAGTTGTGTTTGGATGCAGCAGGTATTCAGACGTCTTCCCCGCGGAGCAGTCTGTTTGTGGGCCAACAGGGGGCGCTGCGCAGGACCTGCAGCAGTAACCACGTCAGCAGCAGCCGCCTTCCGCTCGGCATCATCTCCGCCAACACACTGCGCTGCTCCAACGCTACAACCCTGCTACTGGCGCCCCCGACGCTGGGCTGCGAGAATGACGAGCTCAGACTCTACCAGACCGCCGTGGAGGACGCGGACTCCTTGGACATCTGGGCGGTCATCAAGCCCGGACACGTCCGCGAGAAGATCGCCATCTTTGCTTCAGATGCTGGACGAACAGATGGTGCCGGGGGCAGAGAACACATCTCGTCCGGCAGCAAAACCAGCCAGGACAGAACGCCGGCTTTGAGCGACGCCCCCGTGTCGAGTCCACGGGCCACGAAGGCTAAAGGGAGCTGGGAGGAAAACTCCAGCGCAAAACGGCGCCGCAAGTCTGGAAACAACCAGAACCAGCAGGAACAAGGGACTCGGGTCTTGGACACACAGAAACCATCTCCATGCTGTCCAGATACGACTCCGCGCCCGGACATTGATCAGTGTGGAGGCGAGGAGGTGATGGAGGAGCACAAAGTGTCAGTGGTGGAGATGGTGGCGTTCCTGGAGCAGCGGGTGAGCGAGCAGCAGCCAGACAGCAAACCTCTGCTCGCTCTCCAGAGGAGCTCCACCACCATCACGCTGTCCAGAGCTCTGCCTCCTGAGTGCAGTAGAGACGGGTCACAGGTCAGGGGCGAGGAGCCAGAGAGCATCAGGGTCTCGGAGATGGTGGCCAAGCTGGAATCAGAGTGTCTGAGGAGGCGGGCGGAGGGAGATCTGTCAAGGAGTAACAGCCTGAGGAGGTCGGTGGGACGAGTCCTGCTCGCTGCTGGAGACCAGCGCTCCGCCCCCTCTCAGCCTGTATCATCAGTGACATCATCACTGCCAGGAGGTCAGAGTCCAAGCAGGGAGCCAATCAGCTGTTCAGAAACAGCCCAAACTCTGGACACACCCCCCTCTTCCCACCCAGGTGAGTTGGTGGGTGAGGTGTCAGAGACTGTTGCCCCACCCCCTTCACCTGAGGAGGCGGAGCCTCTGCCTGGCTTGTTGTTTTTGTCTCTTCCTGCTGAACCCCTCCCCCAGACAGACTCCCTTCCTCCCCCCACAGACTCAGAGATCCACTCTCTCTTCTACATAACAGCCTTTGATCTGCCCGCCTCCCCTCAGCCCCGTGATTTTGGCTCCTCCCCTGACTCTGGCAGCCAATCGGAGAAGAAGAGGAGGAGACAGTGTGGTCCAGGAGGGGATGTTGCGATTGTGAGTTCTCTGAGGCGGCGTGCGTCGGCGTCGCAGGACTTCCTGGAGATGCGTCAGCGGGTGCAGCAGCTGCTGGCGCCGCAGCCGTACTTGGCCGTGCTCCCGCACCACCTGCTGGTGAAGATCTTCCTGCTGCTGCCCACGCAGAGCCTTGCTGCGCTCAAGTGCACCTGCCACTACTTCAAGTTTGTCATTGAGAACTACAGCGTGCGGCCCGCCGACTCGCTCTGGGTGTCTGACCCCCGTTACCGTGACGACCCCTGCAAGCAGTGCAAGAAGCGCTATGAGCGCGGTGATGTGTCGTTGTGCCGCTGGCATCACAAACCATACTGCCAGGCGCGGCCCTATGGGCCCGGGTACTGGATGTGTTGCCACCGAGCCCACAGAGACACGCCTGGGTGCAATATGGGTCTCCATGACAACCGCTGGGTGCCACCGTTCCACAGCATTAACGTGCCGATTTACCGGAGGAGCCGAAATGGGGAAAACTGATGAACTGAACAGGATTTTTCTTGAAAAACTTCAGAGCTGCAATGAAAACGCTTCCGTCCATCGATCAAATTACATTTTCTGTGAAATGTCAGAAAATAGTGAAAATGTCTTGTTTATATTCAGATAGAAATTTAAAAATGTTAAATGGTTAAATAGCTGAAACACTGTGGAAAATATCAGCATCTGTCAGTTACTGTTTATTAATTCTGTTTATTAAATGTTCAGGTGAAACAGAAACTCACCTGTTTATTTAAAAATGAGTTTTTCACAATAGTTTCTGATTTTGTTCATCACCTCATTGAATCTTTGCTGCAGCTTAACATCAACATTCAAACATAAACAATGTTCACAACAAAATGGACATAAAATCTGAGTTTTAAACTCCAACATGAGCTTTTTGCAGCTCAGCTTGTTTTAAGGAAAATCTCTGGCCTCTGGTTTTTTCACAGGACCAGAGTGTGGCGCCCCCTGCTGCTCACTGCCTCCTTCACCTGAGCAAGGGCACAGCTTTAACGAGCTGTCAGCTCGTTAACTCATCAGCAGCTTGTTAGAGGTGAGATGAGTCCCAGCCAGGACTCAGAGTCTGAACTAAAACACGTGATTGGTTAAACCAAAGAGCAACAGCTGCTGATACGTCGACCAATCAGACGTTGGCAAATCAAACTGATCGTTTCAGCTGAGTGAATTCATCCTTCTGATGATGACTGTGGGAAATGTTGAAAGCTCCAAAACATGAGTAAGTGGTGCTTGAGTAGAAAGTAGTGAACAAGAGAAAGTCTGACTTTATTATTGAGACTGAGGATAAAATACTTTAATCAAATGATTTCTTTACATATTTGATTTACTGATTTAGACCAAAATAAAAATCCTGATATTGAATCTGTGATAATTTATCACTGATTATTTAGTTTTGTTTAATTAGATTTAAATATGTAAATGACAAAACTGTAGAAATGTAGTTTCCTTAAATTTCCTAAAGTTTTTTTTTGCTTCAAAACCAGATTCAGTTTAAAAAAAGGTGAAATATTTGGGTTTTGTCACTAAAAATCACTGAAAATAAATTTCTGTCACTAATTGTTTTAGCTCTGACGTTTTAAAGACTCGTCTTTTTAATTAGAGCTGAATCCGTAAGTTAATTATTAATGATCAGACAACGAGTTGCCGTTTGAATCAGGAAGATTTGTTCTCTGAACATTTGATGGGAATCCTCAGGTCTTAAGGTGACAGAGGGGGCAGAGCTTCAGAGGGCGCCAGCTTTGTTTGAGTGGTTAAACTTTTCTGCACCTTGTTTGTGTTTACATTTGTACATAAATCAGAGTTTATGAGGGGCGGGGTTATACCAAACTCAACCCTGTGTCTGTTGGAACAAGGGATTTGTTCATGCTTTTATTTTGGCAGATTGTAATTATTCTGAAGGGAAAAGAGCAAATGTGGCCTCGACAGTTCCTCTTCGACAATGCAATAAAAAACTAGAGATTATAAAAAAAGAATTTTTGCCTTTAACCTTCAGAGATTTGAGCTTTTTAAGGTTTTTAGTTTGTGTCTGCTGCTTCATGTTCTGTTCTACTGTTGCTTTAATAAAGTGCTTTCTTATTGTTTGGGATTTAAAACATTTATCTCTTTTTTTATTTCACAGATTGATTGAAAATGTGTCACACTCACGTGTTTGTAAAGTTTTCTCCTCGGGTTGATCTGACTCAGAGAAAAAATTCTGACGTCACGCTAAAACCTGAAGCTGTGTGTGAAGCAGGAGGTGTTTAGTGTTGAAGGCTGCAGATACAAGGTGAGACTTTCTCCCACACACCTGTCCACCAGGTGTAGCATCAGATACTGATTCATATTGTGCATAAATGACACCATGCAGACACTTAAATAAATCTTGACTAACTTTATTTTACATTAAAACATGAAAGACGCTGTTTGAGTTACATCCAAAAGCTCTGATGTCACGTGGACCATGTGACATCACTCAGTGTCTCCAGCAGCTGGAAGTAGTTGTATTTGATGTCATACTCCATGTCGTACCAGAAGTTCACTGCAGCAGACGGTTTTTTATAGTCAGTTTATATTTTACTGTTTAAATCTTTTTTCCTTACAGTTTAAAACAAAGTTTAACTTATTTAACACAGTTACTTATTAAACGTGTGTTTCTGTATGGTATAAAAACAGCAAAACTAAATAATCACAATTAGAAGACAAGGTGTCTGCAGGTGTATATATATATTCAGTGTGTTATAGTATTATATGCAAAGTAATACAATACTTTATAGAGTAAAAGTATCGGTACAATCACTGTGACCAGGTGTTTTACCTGCGATGCAGCCGTGTGATTGCCGGACGTGGTGGAACCACAGAGACGGCAGGTACAGCATCTCTCCAGACTTCACGGTACAATGGACCGGCTGAGCATGCTGGTACTGTGGGTACTGCTCCAAGTCTGGGTTCAGTGGGTCCAGAGGAATCCACGGAACCTGAGGGGATGGGGTTGTGTGAGCTGCAGCATTGGGAGAGCACCAAGATGAACAGACACCTGAACGCACCTTCTCAGAGTCCGTCTGGTCGACGACCTCGAACTCGCCGTCATTCCGCTGACGGTAAACAGCCGAGAGCAGAGAGCTCGTCTTCATGGACTGACGGCAACAAGATGGTAGATGCAGGCTGGTTGCTATAGCTACTGCAGCAGACAATTGTTTTTTGCTATGAGGACTGAATAGGCTGTAGGATTGTTGTAGTTACCGTAGGGGATGAATGGTCTGTCTGTGGGCGGCAGGAGAATGAAGTTTTTCTCTCCAGAAATGACGCAGTAAAGATTCTCGTAGTGATCTTTGTGCACTGAGACAGAAACATCAAACACGTCACTGACACGAGTCGCGTGTAACATGTGTCACATATGTCACATATGTCAGATCTTACTGGAGGTGATGGCGTTTGCTTCGCCGAGCCAAAAGTTCACAGCATCAGGAAACTTTCCTAAAAAAAGATTTAAAAATATGAAGTTAAATAATCTTCAACAGAAATGTAAATAATCATATTTTCGATCTCAGAAACGTGCTGATATTTTAACCTTATTCTTCCAGTAAGAAAGATTTAATTTATAACGATTCCAACTAATCAAACTCATGAATCTGTGGCGTTCTTTACGGTGTTGTTGTAGTTCCCCTCCCCGCCGACAGCGGCAGCACCGAGCTGTGAGCGGAGCAGCCGCCGCCATCTTGGATTTTTACACAGCGCAGTTTACACAAACAGACTTGAGCTGAACTTCGCCTGAATAAGTTCAGTTTATTCACTTTACAACAAGTTCACCTCCACGTGAACCCACCTGAACAATGGCGGAGGAGCCCAGCTTCAATCCAGTAACGTCGTTTTGTCTCGGTTCGCTCTGAGCGGAAGGTCGTGGTCGTTACTCGAGTTAAGTCCGCGGTCTGTGAACCAGGTTTCCGCGGCTCCGCTCGAACTACCGAGAAACATGGATCCGAGCTGCGGCCACTGTGGCGCTCGCTTAGAAAACGGGCCCAAAGGCTACAAGAGGAAGTCTCTGTTAACGGTTCTCAACCTGAGGAGCGCGCAGATCCTGTTCCCGCTGCTCGACCCCAAACACGCGTTCCTATGTTACGACTGCGTGAGTGTCGTCACCCGCAAAACCAAGAGATGCGGGAAGCGGCGGGTTTATGTGGAGCCTGATCCGGTCTCCTCCCCGGCTCCAGCGGACGCCCCTGAACCGCCGGCTCCGCCACAGCTCGTGGAGCTGCCCGGTTCCTCGCGGAACGAAGCCGAGGTCCGGGTGGGATTAAACGGAACCAAAGAGCACCGCTGCAGCCACTGCGAGGCCCGGCTTGTGAACACCCCCAAGGGATACAAAAGACGGTCTCTGTTAACGGTGCTGGACCTGAGGAGCGCGCAGATCCTGTTCCCGCACCTCAACCCGAAAGACGCGTTTTTATGTTACGACTGCGTGAGTGTCGTCACCCGCAAAACCAAGAGATGCGGGAAACGGCGGGTTTATGTGGAGCCGGTGTCCTCCCAGGGGGAACCACCGCCCCCCAAACAGCTGAAGAAGAGAGCCGGTCTCAGCGAGCATGACTACGCCTCCCAGGATCCTCCACCTGCGCGTCGACCGGTCCGGTCCAGACACGGCGGCCGGCCCCGGGTCTGCGATCTTCTGCAGAAGAAGAACCTGGTTTCTAATCTGCGGAGGCTGCAGCAGGTCTCCGGGTTCAAGGAGGCTCTGATGAAAATCTGCACGAAACTGATCTCCAGCGAGGTGAGACCAGCTGGATCTCTGTGGACCAGGACCAGGGCAAGTCCAGAGTACCACAGGAATAGTTCTACTGAGAGAGGGGTCCGGGGGCCCCAGGAACCAGAGCTGTGGGGGGGTGAATTAATCGGAACCTGTTTTTCTCTTTTAAAGCATTTTGTTATAAAAGCTTCTTGTTTGTTCCGGCAGCGGAAGGCGATGGTGAACGACCTGGACGGACCCTTCAGGAAGACCTTCACCCCCGAGAACCTGTCCTCCTTCAGTTGGGATAAGACTACTTCCTGGGCTGAGGAGAAGGCTCCTCTGACTGTGGCCTGCCTCAGAGCCATGTTCCCCCCCACCAAGAAGATCCAGAAACAGAAGCTGAGCTACGTCCGCGGGAACAATCAGCGGTGGGTCTGCAGTTCTGATCCTATTTATACATGCGTTGACTGACCCCTTCTAATCCAGTTTGTGGTGTGTGTGTCGTGTTCCAGACAGCTGACGGAGGAGGAGGTGAAGCAGATGCTGGACCGCAGAGTTACGCTCCTCCTCTCGGTGCCTCTGTACACCAGCACCAATAGGTGTGGCTTCCTTCAGACGGCGTTCAGCGTGGAGATGTTGAGGCATCGCTGTCCCATCAGACTCTTCAGCATCACCAACAGCCTCGGCATCTCGCAGTGCAAAACCGCCACCAGGTTCCACACGAAGAGGCTGAGCGGGGAACACGACAAGCAGGTGAAGCAGTGGAGAGACGAGATCCAGGTGAGAAATCTGAAAGGTTGGCACCGCTCGGAGAGTTTCTCTGCTTTATCACGTCCATCGTGAACAGCAGGAAAAAACACTGAAACGTCCATCGTGCTGCAGAACGTGACGTTAATCAGGAGTCACAGAAGTTAAACCAGTTACAATTGATGTTTGACCTCATCAAATACCTTTTATATCTCTTTGCCCTTAGACGACGAAGAGGACGCAGTTCTGCTGCGACGAGTCCAAAAAGGCAGCAGCGTTCAGCTTCAGCTGGGGGAAAGTTCGGGTAATTAAACCACGCGCAGCATTGATCACGGCGACGTCGCTCTCTGCTCACGCTGCTCACCCGTCTCCCGCAGGTACCGTCCGTGTCCCCCACAGACCGAGGATACACGTTCACCACGTGGGCGTTTCGCTTCGCTCATCAGGTCCGAGTGAACTTCCGATACCTGCAGGAGCCAGCGATCAAAGCAGTGGAAGTGTCTCCGCTCAGCATCCTCCCATCAAAACAGGTGAGACGTTACGTTTTTAATTCCATTAACAAACACAAAGTGTTTCAGATTCAAATGTGACTAAAACCTTTCTCAGGGCTGTAACTTGGCTCAGTGCTAACGCCCGTTACAGCCCGTAGCTGCCTGGTTCTGCTCTGTGTCTGATCCGTTTTGCTTTATCTGAGCTGAGCCGACGTCACCGTCAGCACAAACCGTCCTCGCTGAGGAAACTTTCTGTCCCCCCGTCCTCAGACGTACGAGTCTCTGCGGGAGCGAATGAAAACCATTGTGATGAGAATCATCGCTGATAACCTGAAGGCGCTCAGAGGAGTCAGACCACGCGTGGTCAGACACGTCCCTCACACCTACTCCCACCTGACGAAGGAGCGGAGCACCACAGTGAGTCCTCCGCAACCACCAACCAACCAGCTTGAACAAGAACCGCTCTCTAACAACACCTCGTCTTTCCCGGCAGGTGAGTTTAGGTGCCGTGATCCCAAACACCGCCGAGGACTCTGTGAGCGCAGCGTACGGCCTGAAAGACTACATCCCGGTGCATTATGGGAAACCGTACCACATCCTGTGCTGTGGGGATGTCACGAACGCCGACAGGACAGAACACAGCAGAACCCAGAACACAGAAAGTCCAGAACCAAACCCCGACCTGAGGTTTGATGGACTCGTAGAGGCCCCGCAGGAGTTTCAGAAGGAACACCTGCTTCATGAGGTGAGCAGGAAAAGAGTGGGTCAGGGTCCAGAGACCGTCAGTGAACTGTAGCTGTATAAAACTGCTGCTTCAACCTTTGGCAGGAAATGATGAAGATGTTTGTGAGTGAGAAGAGCGGGAACAGTTGGGGATCTCTTCATCACATCATGTCACTGTTTGACTTCAAGACATTCAACAACACGGCCAAAGATTATTTCCTCAACATCTGGGACTTCATCACGGTGAGACGTGTTCCTCACTGACCCGTCTTCTGGTTCCGGTTCTGGTTCTGGTTACTTTTTAAATGCAAACACTAACACTGCTTCTCTCCTTGTAGTTTGTGACGACGGCGTACGTGACTCTGTTCGCGGTGAGCGAGTGCGGACTGGACTCTGTGAGCCAGAAACCCACCGACTACCCGTCTCAGAGTTCGGAGCAGCTGGACTGGCTCCGTCAGCTGGCTCACAGGCTGGTGGACCGGGTCTGGATGGCTCCGCCTCAGGAGGACATCAACACTGTGGCTGCAGCTGCTGAAGCTGCAGGTCAACGGGACGGAGAGAAGAAGGAAACGTTTCCCTTCTGCTACTGCAGAGAAGGTCGGTGGGTCATCAGAACCAGCTGCACCTGGACTCAGCCGGTTTCGTCATGCTAACGGTAAAATGTCTGAAACATGAAATAATCTTTCCTCTTCACGTTTTTCTGCAGAGAAACCAGGTGAGAAGCAGGTCCGGTGCTGCAGTAACCTGTGTCCATCTATCTGGTTCCACGAGAGCTGTGCCCGGGCTCAGGCCCATGAAGACTGGTTCTGTAGTCCACAGTGCAGTTCAGATGGAACCTACATCTACTGCCACTGTAAGGAGCAGAAAGGGGGGGAGATGGTCCAATGTGGACTGATGGACAAATGCCGGAGACACGAGTGGTACCACAGAGACTGTCTGACAGCGGCTGAGCAGAACCGAGCCGAACAGAGTGAGATCCTTACTTGTATTCAGACACGTCTAAGGGTTCTGACGAGTTTGAGACGACAGGGAGCTTCTTCATTACACAATGTTTGTCTTCTGATCCAGCTCCGTGGTTCTGCTCCGAGTCCTGCTCGCTGGCTGCTGACGGAGAGGACTACCTGCTGAACTACACCAGGGCGGTTCTGTGGGAGGGGCTGTACCACATGGCCAGACGGGACGCCATCCAGGAAGGGGACGGAGAGGCCATCACGGACTTCTGGAGGATGGACCTGGTTCTGCTGTGGACCCGAGAACACCTGCAGCTCTTCAACAGCGGCCACCAGCTTCTCACTGGTACGAATCAGAACAGAACAGGCAGATGTTGCCGCACACGTTTCACTGAGTGTTCTGCTGGTTCTGTGTGAACAGGGATCGAGGGGTTCTATCCACAGCGAGTCAGACAGGACATGAAGTGGAACCGAGTTTTGAACCTGCAGGGAAAAGCTGGTGGAAACATCAGTCTGGACCTTGTCACAGAGCTCATGATCAATGAGTTCAAAGGTGAGATCAGAACCAGAGTTTCTTGCTCAAAGAACCTAGAGAGCCTTTGGACCAAAGGTTTCGGTTCCATTCAGCAGCAAGTTTAACTCGGACGTGATCCAGTCTCTTTATGACTAAAAGGTAGAACATCAGAGAAGTTCTTTTAGAACCGCTTTAAAAATAAAAGAGGAAATACTGGAGAACCTGAGTAAATGGACTCTGATCAAGTGCCGTGTTCTCCTCCAGGTGTGATCCAGTTCGGTAAAGGCAGCTTCACGAAGCAGCAGGTGGAGCATAGCGCTCAGCTGGCCGGACCTCAGGCCAAAGACCTGGACAGACTGTTCTTCATAGGAGGGAACCCGGTGAACCTGTCCTGGTACGTGTCCCGCCTGACGTCCTCGTCCTGCAGGCGGAAGGAGGACGTGTCCAGGTTCGTGGACGAGTTTAAGAAGGACGAAATGTTCCGCTTCAAACCAGGACGCAAACTTGAAGGCTTCAGCAAGTTCACCTACCAGCAGAGAATCAAGAAACCAAAGAGGATGGGGAGGACCATGAGGAGTCTGGCTGAGGACCTGGACCGTCGGAGAGACGCGATCCTCTGAGACAGGTGAGTCACATGACGTCATGACAGAGATGCCCAGGTGGTCGTTTTATCAAAGCTGAATTATAATTTGTTTTTGACCTGCAGCAGCGGAAGAGACGGAGACCGCGGTGACGTCACCGTGGTGACGCCGTGACATCACCGTGACACCGCGGTGACACCGTGGTGACATCGTCGCGACATCACAACTAAAGAAAAGCACTGACTTTATTTTCTCTAAATGTTATTTTGTGATATTTTTCTGAAATGAATAAAAGCTTGAAGCTGACTTGTTTGTTAATGAAATAATGTTGTGAACTCACCGAGCGCTGCGCTCATCCAGGGAACGTGAGCCTCCATGTCCTCCGTCAGCTCAGGCAGCTCCTCCAGCAGGTTGGAGCACTGCTTCTGAACATAAAACACTCCACTCTCCTCCACCTGAAACACCAACAGTCTTTCACTGATTTATAGAAACACGTCTGCTGGACAGGATGACGGAGCTGGACCCACCTTCCCTTCAACGACATCAAGAACGGAACAAAAGCTCATCCGTCTCTCCTCAGGCATCACGAACCGATCACCTCTCACAGCATCAGCGTAGCCGTTTGGTGTCACGGCCACGCTGATGACCTTTGACCCCACCTTCTCCCTGCAGACAGGAAGCAGACAGTGAAACCTCACCACAGACGGGTGGGGTTAGTGGGTGGGGTTTCTCACCTCAGGTAATCTGGCGTCCACCTGGAAAGAGCCGGCCAGTGGCTGAAGGCGTTGCGGATAATGCAGGGCTTGTTTGGACCAATCCAGTCGCGGTAGAACTGCAGTGGGTCAGGTGGTTCGTCCAAGTAAGGCACTGATTGGCTCAGATACAGATCTGAATGGTAATCAATAATCAGTCTTCATGAGTCACGTCAATGACGTGATAAACCGAGTATTACTACCACTAGTCCTAGTGTTACTTTAATAACATCTGCAGTAAGTAGAAATCAGTACTTGTAGTATTGTACTGTTTACACAAGTACTATCAGTACTCTCATGAGTGTTAGCAGTACTGTGAGCAGCAGCGGTACTCGCAGTACTTGCAGTATTCTTCTCTTCTCACCGTGAGCCTCCAGGGAAAAATTCGTCACTCGTTTCTTCACACCCTCCATCTTGTTCTGATACCGGTTCTAATATCAGGAAGAACTTACGGATCCGTTCGGTCCAAACCTCAGGCTGCCATGCTGCTTTGTTTACAACTGGTGCGCATGTTCGGAGCTGTGCTCGTTACTGTGGGTGTGGAGCAGGTGTCTCCCCCTGCTGGACGGAAGATGAACTGAGTCCGGACAAACAGCAGATCATGGTCAACGGGACAAGACAAATTGTCCCACTAAACACCATGTTTTAAGTCATTTCTCATTTGTCATTTGTTTATGTTTTAGCGTCCCGCAACTGTTGGCCGTGTTTCAAAATAAACGTCAGTTTTAATTGTAAATTACAAAATAAAAGCAATCGCCTAACTTGTCTGAGCAAAACCTTAAACAAGTTCAGTGTTGATCATACAGCGTCATTTACACCACTTAAAAGATTTTTACAAATCAAATTGAGTTTTTCTGTATTGTTGGAAATGTAACAAAGGTTAAATCTAAAATAGTGACAGCACTGTAAAATATTTGTATGAATTCAGATCAGACACTAAAATCTAGTCCACATATGTCAAGTGAAATTATAATTCTAACTCGTGGTAATTTGTAGGTATGTATGATAAGTGGGAAACTTTTCAACATAAAGAAATAAATTCAGTTGTCAGGACTCAACTTCCAGACACTTCCACACGTGAGCTCCGAGACGTGTTTGTTTCAAAAACTTTTTGGAAATATTTGTGTTTTTTCTGCTTGATTTGTTATTTTGCAAAGACGTTGTTTTATTTTTACTAGTTTTTTTATACTTGAATTTGCACATAGTTCTTTTCTGATTTCATCATTTTAAAAAATCACACAATTTAATTATTCACTCACTACTTAGTATTTTCATCATGCACTTTTTCTTTCGACTTGAGTAATTGTATTGTGAAGTAACGCTGCTCTTATGAGAGGAAAAGAAGAAAACACTTTATTGTCATTGAAAACATTTTACATGTTACAACAAAATTTGGCTACTGCATTCAACCCGTCCCCTCTTGGGGGGAGCAGTGAGCAGCCAATGGTGGCTGTTTTTGGCCACTCTGCCCACTTCAGTACTATCAGTTCTGATACTGCAGTTTACTTCTCAGAAAGTGTACTTGTGCTTGTGGTGGAGTACTGCTTTAGCTTAGTACTTGTATCTGATGTGAACCTGCGCCACCTGTGTGTGATGAGTTCAGGATCACGTCAGTGTGGATTGTATGCAGCTGTGCAGGTCTGCAGCTCTCAGTCTGGGACCAGGTCCTGGATGATCCTGGAGCAGGTCATATGGTTTTTCCCTCATGGACGAGTTGGAGCGATACTTTGATGACTCCATAGCAAATGTGAGTGTGATATGTTTTTATCCAAACGTTCAATTTGATTAAAAGATAAAATAATAGGATATAATGATCAACCAAACCGAGTCCAGCTTCAGTATTTTATGATGGTCCCGTTCCATCAGTAGAAACGGGACCAGTGTTTCTCCATGGGTCCAAAAACCTCTTTATCAGTTGTTCTGTGATTCAGTTTCTGTCCAGACCTGATCCTGATTAATCCTTTAGAACTGTTTTTTTTATTCAAACCCTAGAAAGGTTAAATCAAATTCTTTCACTGAACTTTAAATATTTTTATCATTTATAGAGCTATTTAGTAAAATAGAGTTTGAAACAGTCAGAAACAGACTCTAATGTTTGTAGTACTGGTCTGGATGACTCCACAGATGCGTTCTTAGATTAACAGGTGAGCCCCGCCTCTCACCCAGTGACTGCTCGGATAGATCCTGAAGAGAAGTAGTTCTTAGACGATGGAAGGACAAACAAATGTGCTGTAAATGACCATGCTGACATTTATTTTATTTGGTCCTGTAGGAGTCCAGTTTCAGGTTGGGGGAGGAGCTGGGGCTTCAGAGCCCTGCCCCCACTGTGCAGGACTACTCTTACCTGTCAGAGAAGGCGGAGCCAATCCGGGAGCTCGAGGAGGAGCTGGACCTAAGTTTTCTGCCTGATGAACTCGGCACACAGGACGATACAGGTACAGGTCTCTGCTGGTTCTGTTTCTACTGAACAAACAGAAACACCATACATTCTGATCATTAATAATCTGATTCTCTCCTCCGGCGCCCTGTTAGATTGAATTGAATTGATACACAATTATATTTATCCATTAAACCAGCAGATACCAATCATTTAGGGAAACTTAATGCTTGTTTGAAAGACATAAAGTCCTGGATGTCCTGTAATTTTCTACTCCTTAACTCAGACAAAACTGAGGTCATGATATTTGGACCCAAAAATCTCAGA
>JAUMHF010000014.1:234839-258191 GCA_032359275.1 Microctenopoma steveboyesi | reverse complement strand
GTTCTATAAGCTCTTTAAGATAGGATGGGGCCTGATCGTTTAACGCCTTATATGTAAGGAGAAGGATTTTAAACTCTGTTCTGGTAAAGAGAGTTGTCTGTGTATGTAGTTTGTCTGGTTGTGGTCGTGATGAATGAAATCTTGTGATTTTCTTACAGCTGACAGACGAGCTGGTCTCAACGTGTCTCAGGACAGTGGCATCAGCCTGGACTACAACTCCCAGGATTCCGCAGCAGTAGCAGATGATCCACAGGAGGGGACGTCCATGTCTGGACTGGGGACTGGTGCCTCCCCCTTCTGTCCCATGACACCTATGACCCCGATGACCCCGATGACCCCTGTGACAGAGAGGTCGGGAATCATCCCACAGTTACAGTAAGTACTAATACTTTTACTTTGTATAGCAAATACTCATGACTGGACACAGACTGAGAGCGGCTGCATCATTCTGTGATTTTCTGACATGATGCTGAGGTTTTGGTCCAGGTTCTTGTGGCTGATCCAACGTGACTCTGTGGTTCCAACTGAAGAAACATAACTTTTTAAAAGTAATTAAACTACACTCAGGAGCAGATGCAGATGGAGAACGTGGGTGAGGACACTACTAGGTCCAAACACTTTGCTTTACTTACGCTTTTATCCAAAGCGACTTACAGGGAGCTAGCGCTGGGTGTCTGGCTCAAGGACACACATGGTAGGGGATGGACTGGGAGCCAGACCGGGTTTCGAACTGACCGCGTGATCCAATTGATGTTAGTTGTCCAGACAAGAAGGAGGAAACTTAAAGGTTTTTGTGTTGATTTGCAGGAACATCGTGTCCACAGTGAACCTGGGGTGTCCTCTGGACCTAAAGTTCATCGCACTTCAAGCCAGAAACGCTGAATACAACCCAAAGGTGCTGAAACATGACATCACACCTTCGTCTGTCGCTCTGCTTTGTTAGAACTTCACCCTGTTGTGTTTCAGCGTTTCGCAGCTGTCATCATGAGGATCCGGGAACCCAGAACCACAGCGTTAATTTTCAGCTCAGGGAAAATGGTCTGTACAGGAGCCAAGAGGTCAGCCCGACCCATTCACTCCTCCACTACACCAACTGAACCTGTTCTGAGTCACACCTGCGCTGATCACACACCACGGACCTGTTGTGAACCAGTTTCTTTGCTCTGGGTTTCAGTGAGGAACAGTCACGGTTGGCAGCCAGGAAATATGCCCGGGTGGTCCAGAAGCTCGGGTTCCCTGCTCGCTTCCTGGACTTTAAGATACAGAACATGGTGGCCAGCTGTGACGTGTGTTTTCCCATCAGACTGGAAGGACTGGTTCTGACCCACCAGCAGTTCAGCAGGTACAAACAGCGACTGATGCATACTAACCCTAACCCAAGACGTGCTGTAACACGGTGCTGCAGTTCACTTCCCTAGTTTTAGACATCTGTCTATTCTCAGCTGGATTATCAATCGTTACGTGATTCAGCTACTGAACCAGACTTTGTGTGTTTCTGTCTCCAGTTATGAACCTGAGCTGTTTCCAGGCCTCATCTACCGGATGGTGAAGCCTCGAATCGTCCTGCTCATCTTTGTGTCGGGGAAAGTGGTTCTGACTGGTAAAGAAACTCAATTAATTTTAGTGATGAGCTTGGTGAAACAAATATTTCACAGTAAAGATATTTTACTCTGATAAGATTCTGCTTAAATGATTAATTACAGTAAAACAAAGCTGTTTTCAGTTGCCAGACTTTTCTCTTTTTTATAACATATTTCATAATCAGTAGCAAATACTCACCTTTAATTATGTAAAAAACTTAAATACAACAAACTCTATTTATAAATACTACAAATGGAATTTATAATTCTGACTTGTGTATTCTTAGTTAGTTTTAATAGATATATTTTGACCCATTTAATGACGGAACACAACGTCATTGTACCCAAAAAGTTCAGGTTTTTCTTTCATTATAATTAGTTTTTTCTTTAATTTATTACGGTTGTAATAGTTATTTAAATTCTAGGAGCTAAAGAACGAGCTGAGATCTACGAAGCGTTTGAGAACATTTATCCCATCCTGAGAGGCTTCAAGAAACAGTGACAAAGCTTCTGTCCATTTGTGATGAATACGAGGAGAATATTTATTTTATGTTTCACAGCAGACTTTTGAATGATAAACAAGTCGACTCTTTGTCTTAGACTGTTCGATGTTTCACCATCCTGATATGAAATAAATAAATCAGTTTTCTTAACTACTGTGCAGAAAGGTTCTGTTAGCTAAGAAGACTGAACAATAATTAAAGTTAGTGCAAATGCAGGTGATACTGTAAAATGTATGTGACATAAAATTATGAAATTAATTTGTTTATTTTCCTGGTACTGACTAAAACTGTTATTACAGTTTTCTGAGCAAATTAAAACATTTTTAAAAAATGTTTTACTATGCTTTGCGTGAAGCTGAGATTCATCTGACTCCGCCCCCTTACGTCATTACATAAACAAACCGTCACGTTCAGAGGAAGCCGGAAGTGGCAGGTTCGTTTTCTGGTCACCAAAACAAAACATTCTTTCTGTGTTTTACAAACTGTTTTATAAGTGTGACAGCGACACCACAGAGTATTTAACCGCCAGGCAGTTAGCATGGAGCCATAGGCAGCGCAGACTCCAGCAACTAGTTAGTTTTAGCTTTAATAGGTGGAAAGTTAACGTTAGCTTAGCGTTAGCTGGTTAGCTTAGCGCTTAGCTCTCCTGGTCCATGGCGTACTCTGCGGGGCTCCCGTTTCTCGGCCCGGACCGAGCCTCATCATCCTCTGTTAGTCACTCTGGGAACAGGCCGTCTCTCCGGCCCCATCACCCGCACCCGGCTCACTCCACCCCGAGGTGTGTGATGGTGGAGTCGGTGGACGACGCGGAGGGACTGTACGTGGCGGTGGAGCGGTGTCCCCTGTGTAGCACCTCCCGTCGCAGGCTCACCTGTGCCCGGTGCGTCCAGGCCGGAGACTTCGTCTACTTCGACGGGAGGAACACTGAGAGGTGAAGTTCAGTGTCTCACTGTCCGTTCACAACTGTGTCTGTAGATTTGACGGTTTTACTGTCTCCTCAGGTTTTAACACGTTGACTGTAAACGTAAAGTTTTACGGAAAAAACATGAACACATTTTTTACAATTTGTCTTATCATCAGTAATTGAAATACTATTAACATAAGCAAATATTTAAGATTTGTCGTCAACTCTAATGATTTGTTGTTTAGTGTTTTACAATCAAGCCAAATCTAAAGAGACCTAAAATAAACAATGCTATTCTTTATTATATAAAACGAAGTTGAATTTGTCAGATTAATTTTTTATTCCGTTTAATTTAAATTAAATTTAAACTGCTGAACTTTTTCCCCACAATATTTTATAATAATCTGTTAAAACACTGAGACTTAAACAGGTTAGCATTAGCAGCTTACACTTCATGTTTAGCTCGTTAGCTGCTAGCTTAGCTTTGTTGAGTCAGTGTGTAAGTTGGTGTTAGCTCGTTAAGTTAGCCATCACGGCTACAGTTACACAACATGGAAAATCCCAAAATAATTTAGGGCCCAGTCTGAGGTTATTCCAGCGACCAAAACAACTTCTCAGCTTCTCTGTAAAGTTCGATTAACCTGATTTAAATAAGTTTTATTTTCTTCCCACAGATACATAGAAAAGTTGGAACGGCTGAAGAAGCTAAAGGAGGAAAAGGAGCAGCTGCAACAGAGGTAAATAACATGAAGGGTCCATAATCTGGAAGTGGGCCTAAGTCAGAACTGGTTTTAATATCAATCATGATAAAACTCAGAATCAACATGTTGTAGTTTCTGTGGCTTCACAGCCACACACAGCTGAATGTCATCATAAGCTGAACGTTAAGAGCCTCCTGAGATCTGCAGGGTTCAAACTCTGTCAGCAGTTTTGACATAGGAGCCTTTCTCTCCTCACAGAGTCGTCCAGGGCATGGACATGAAGCTGTTGGCTGACGAGATGGTGAGTTCACCCGCTGTTTTTTTACTGCGTCTCATCAGGTGGATCCACATGCTGACGGAGCATGTTCAGCTCCATCCAGCAGGGATGTTTTAAAACGTTTCTTAAAGTAGATTCACAGCTTCAAACAGAACAAACACACTAAGACCAGTGACCAGAACCTTTTCCACGAGCTGAGATTTGTAATGAAATCTTTATTCTTCCTCCTCAGAGCTTCATTAAATGTAGATGTGACAATAAATGTGCCTGATTAAAAATGTCCACATTGATTCCTGTGATTGAGAATAACCTTTATTAAATTATGACTTCATTCAGCTTTTGTGAATACGAAACAAGTAACGAGCTGCTGTTTCCTCAGAAATGGAAAATTATGTCGTGTAAGATGAAGATTGAACAGCTGAAGGAGGCGGTTGCCTGGGGCAACGAGGAGGTGCAGAGCGGTGAGTCGTCTTCACGTCCTCACAGCTGCTTTGTTTTTACGTCGGTAGGAGTTTAATGTTGGATTTTAGAGACTTTATGGAGATGTGTTCCTCCTCGTGTAGATAAGGAGCTGCTCCTGCGCACTCAGGAGGAGAGCCAGCGGCTGCAGCGCCGAGCCGGGCGTCACCAGGAGAAACGGGATAAAATCGAGCGTCACAACCGCCGTCTGGGGGAGCTGCTAGAGAAACGTAGCAGGGAGCTGCAGAGCAGACTGAGCCAGCTGGCAGCTCTGAGGCGAGAGCACATCCTGGAGCTTACGGCGCACATCTTCCCCACGCAGGAGGAGAAGCAGGGCAGCAGGTGAGTGGACACCTGGGTCAGCCGGACTGTTTTACTGTTGGTAGAAGTCTGCGATGGGACCCCGACACGTCTGTGTGTGTGTGTTGCTCAGAGACCCTGCAGACGTGGTGGCGGAGTGCGACCCCGCTTTGACCTCGAGCACAGTAAGCGAGCTGGCCGAAGCCCGGCGGACCACCTACATGTCAGGGCGCTGGATTTGGGACGACCAGAACGGAGAGACCAGCATCAGCATAACGGGACCCCCCGTCAGTCTGCCCAGCAACGGAGACTGCTCCGCCTACTACACCTGGGTGGAGGAGAAGAGCTCCAACCAGGGCCCGGGTAAGGAGGGCAGGGAGAGTGGTGACAGCGGGTCAGAGGTCAGATCACTGAGTGTACAGCCTGAATGTTTTTAACATGCCGTTTTACCAAGTAATTATTATACTTGTTGTTTTAAATTATGTTTGTAATAATAAAACGAGTCTCGGCTCGTGGACGGAACCACAAGTTTTATTCTCAGCATAAAGATGCTGCAGCGATTGCTCGACAGCTTCAGACACGTTTCGTGTAAAGCTTCCCGGACCACAGAGAAGCTCCTCAGGTTGTTTAGGATCAGATCTAAGACCTCTGGTAAAATATTTTGTGACCTTTGACCTCTGTCCTGCAGAGATGGACCACATTAACCCAGCTCACACCATCAGTGCTGCTCTGTGCTACACCACTCAGCTCGTCACCATCCTGTCTCACATCCTGGACGTCAACCTGCCCAAGAAGCTCTGCAACAGGTAGGACACACCTGCCGCTGCCTTCACAGCCGCAGCATGCCGTTGGAAAACAGAGCGTCAGGTTGTATCTGATGAGTGTTTCTGTTCCTCAGTGAGTTCTGTGGAGAGAACCTGAGCCGGTACCGCTTCACCAGAGCTCTCAGCAAACTCAACACTAACATCCTGCATTTGTGCTTCTCACAGGTGAGTTTCTGTTTATGTCGAGTCCAGGTGGATATTTGTACAGGTGTAAAGAATCTACTGGTTCTGATGTTTGGGTTCTGACACATCTGGTTAATTTAAAGTTCATTTATTGATTTACAGTTGTGTGTGTTTTAGCATGTCGACAGTGAGAAGCTGCATCCTCACCACACGCTGAGGAATGTCATATTCCTGGTTTCCCCTGACAACAGCAGCCTGGGCAGGTGAGGGGCACCTGAACCATTCCGACTCTGTTCAGTCACATGTGGAGAAAGTTGTCCTGTCATCCTAAACAGAACCTGACAGACAAGACTGAGGGAAACTTTGTTGTCTCTGGATGGTGGAATGATTTGTTCTGGTCCAAACGACTGAGACAACCGCCACCTTTACCCTGTTAAACCCGACTGCTCCGGTACCGGGTCCACTTCCGACTTCCGGTTACAAAGTCATTCTGTGTTCCAAATTCATTTACTCTCACTCAGTGACATAAATATTACATTTTAGAACTTGAGAGCATTCTCTGGTGTCTTGCCTTTGTTTTGGTACCAAGACAGCTCAAATAAACCTACAGTTCCTGAGATATATTCAATTCATTTAGGGTACGTCTCTTTCAAGCAAATTCCTATAAAATGGTCTAGGGTTCAACAGGTTAAAACACCTGAAAACTCGTATTTCATACGAGTCTCTCTCTCTCACGCGTTTAGCACCTAACGGTTCCCAGCATGTTGGCAAGTTGGGTTTTATCAGGCTCTTATTTTGGTGTAACTCTGAATGGTATAAGTGAAATACCGTTAATTGAGTTAATTCTGTTGGGTTCAGGACGGGTCCCTTTGAGGTCAGTGCCGACCTGGAAGAGTCTATGGAGTTTGTGGAGCCAGAGGCGTCAGGGCCGGCGGAGGAGAGCGGGGACGAGGCAGTGACGGATGAGGAGACGGACCTGGGGACAGACTGGGAGACAGTGCCCAGTCCGCGGTTCTGTGACATCCCATCACAGGTAGAACCACCTGGATCACACCAGTTAGACTTAGACCAAGGTTCGTCCCCTTTCACGCTGATATCGGGTCCTGCTGGGATCCTGAAGGAGCAGGGAGTCGGGTTCTGTAGCTTCTTGTATGTCGTGAACCTAAGCGTTTAAATATGATAGACACCAGACTTTCAGTCCAGAATTTTGGACCATGTCTCTCTTCATCGTGTGTCCTCTTCATCTTGTCTCCTCACAGTCCATGGATCTCTCCCAGAGTGCACTGCAGGTCTCTCAGCCCTCCGCCAACACCGGCGGCATGATTTCATCAGCTGCTGCCTCTGTCACCTCCTGGTTCAGAGCTTACACCGGCCAGCGCTGATCCAAGTAGACCGGGCCACGTCCTCTAATTTAATCCAGTCCTGGAGTTTAAGCTGTGCAGTCTGGGGTCAACTGAGACTGGGAGGTCAGCGGGTCAACGAGAGCACGCGTCAAAGCTCGTACACATGTGTGAAAACAAACATCACAACACACACACGGACCTGAATGGATCTGAAACATAAGACCGGGTCAGGGAGGAAAAACCAGAACGTTCTGTTTCACTGTGGAAACACGGTGGAGTGGAGCATCTTCCTTCATAAAAGATCTTTAGCCGGAGGATCAAACTCACAAATGTCACAAAAACCAACCGGTCCAACTGAACCTGGCTGTGTCTCAGGTTTTTCTTTGATCAGATCCAGTTCTGACTCAGTTCCACAGTTTAAATTCTAGTCCTGATACACAGGAGTAAACTAAAGCCCGGTTCTGGATTCACTGCTGGTTTTTGTGACATTCTGAAGGTGTCTGTGCTTCACTTTTAAACTAATGATAAGAAACAGAACCGAGCTCTGTTCCGCTGACCCGTCCACCTGCCTCCCACTCCTCCTCATAAAGGGAAAGTTCCTGGTTTTACTTTCACATTTAGTTTAGTTTTTCTTTCGCTGTGTTGGCCAGAAACAAACTCCTGACAACAAATGGACTGAACGAGACCCAGTTCAGTTTCTGAAGCTGTTCTGACGTTAAGGATGAAGAGAAGCTGCTTTGTGGGTTTTCTTTGTTGCGATGTTTTACAATAAAAGTTTCCTGAACCTCAGAACTTTTTCTGTTTCTTATAAACACAACGACCCGTTAGAACCTCCGGGCCTCAGCGCAGCGCTCAACCGCACGTGACCATGTGCACGTGCCAGCGGGTCACACGGGTCCTCTGAGCTGGTCCTTGTTCTGTGAGCTGCAGATTAGCGGGTTCTGTTTGGAATGCAGCAGAGGGCAAACCTACCCCGTGACGGCGCCCCCACAGGTCGCAGCGCTCCTTACACCTTCGCGTCCCAGACTCGGATTGGTTTTTATTAATCAATAGGCTGCAGTTCGTCAAGAAGTTTAATTTAACATTTGTAAAGTTACGTTTGAGACAGAAGATAGAATCTGGTTTTAGTAAAATCTGGAACTCTCAGTAAATCAGGTTTTACTCTGTTGACGTTCAAACACTCCTCTGTGGGTGGTCTGGTGGGAGGAGCCTGTTTCAGTCAGACCAGTGTTGGTGGATTAGCTGCTGGGTTCTGCTGCGGGTTTTAGTTGCAGGATGATGTCTGCTGCTCAGTTTCTGGTTCTCCTCTTCTCTTTGTCTCTGGGTCTCACTCAGGGACAGGTGGACACTCCTGTCCTCCACATGGGGTTGGATGTCCCTCCGGAGCTCCCCGTCCTCTGGGACGAGCTGCGGGGGTTGAATGAGCTGGTGCTAAGCCTGAAAGCGGAGGAGGTGGAGTGGCGTCAGGCCCTGCGAAGGATGGAGAGCCGTCTAAGGGACAGAGAGTTGGAGGCTGAGCAGCAGAGAAGAAGCCTGGATGGACTGGAGGAGACGGTGGTCCAACAGAGGGAGGGACTGAGAAGCACAGGGGAGAGGGTGGAGGCAGACAGGAAGCTGCTGATGGAGCTGAACTCAAACCTGAGGAGGAAGGTGGAGCAGCTGGAGGAGCAGAGAGAAGGTGGGGTGTCAAATTACTTTAATGAGCTTTAAACACATAAAGCAGAGTCCAGATGTTCATGAACGAGCGATGGGTGGAGCCTAACTCCTGCAGAACCGCCACCACCATCTGACTGGATCTGACGGGTTTCCTGTGCTGAACCGTCCTTTCTGGTCCTGGTCCTGTGTGGACCGGGTCTGTACCATCACGGTGTGTTGTGTTCTATGTTCCAGCTGAAGTGTCGTCTCTTCAGTGGAGGCTGAACGTCAGTGAAAGCTCAGTAGAAGACCTGAAGAAGAAGAACACAGGTGGGTTCAGACGTGTTTGTCCAGTTTCCTTAGTTCACACAGTTTCTCCTGTTTACCTATGTGTGTAGTTTTCGTCCTGTTGCCATGGTAACCCTGTGCCGCTTT
This sequence comes from Microctenopoma steveboyesi, assembly GCA_032359275.1. Classification (NCBI taxonomy): domain Eukaryota; kingdom Metazoa; phylum Chordata; class Actinopteri; order Anabantiformes; family Anabantidae; genus Microctenopoma; species Microctenopoma steveboyesi. The sequence continues at coordinate 249,107 of JAUMHF010000014.1, read as the reverse complement.
GCCTCCGCAGCTCTGGCATCCGAGCTGCCGTTCCTGCAGACGAGACTGAGGGCGAGTGAGAGCACAGTGGAGCAGCTGAGGAGGAAGAACGCAGGTCATCTTCGTCACACTGTACCGTCTCTGACACGTGTCTGTTGACGGTTTAGGACACGGAATCGTTGAAACTTTGTTGTAGCTCAGCGTCGTCTGCAGTTTTGGTTGTGACGTCGTTTTTTGTGCTGCTTTTCAGTCCTGGCAGCCAGACTGTGCAACACCGAGAGTGTGGCGGAGGAGCTGAGGGTGCAGATCTCAGGTCAGATTCACTCCTTTCTAATGCACTTCCACGAGGAGACTGGTCTCTGGTCTCACTCTGGGCTCACTGGTCTTTCCAGCAGCGTTCCCGGTTTCTAACAGCTCGGAGCTGGAGACTCGCCTGAACGAGCTGAACACAAACACTGAAGGTGAGAAAGTGTCGGGTCACAGGTCCCTCTGGGTCGGATTGTAGTCGCGTGACAGCGATGCATTAGTGTGTGTTTGAGAAGGTGAATCTGCTGCTTCAGCTCTGCAGAGTCGACTGATGTCACTGGAGGAAAGAGTGAACGTGTCTGCTGAGAGAAACCAGCCTGTTGATCTGGGTAAATAATCCAACCTCAGCATGTTCCATGCTCAGACACACGTGATGCTAACGTGAGGTGGGTCTTTCAGCTCGACTGGTTTCTGTAGAGACTCAGCTGAAGGCTGCAGAGAAACATCTGGACGAGCTGCAGACACAAAACACAGGTGAGAAGCCGGGAGCAGAGGCCGCCAGGTGTGACAGGTGGGGGTGTGGAGCAGAGCGTATGACAGTGTTTCTCCTTCTTTTGATCAGCTGTTTCAATAAATTACACGCCCAAAGAAATGATTTGTCTCACTCACAAACCTTGGAACCTTGTTAGGATGCAACCAGGCAACGACATGTGTGGATCTGTTCCCCACCTAATCCTTAACATTAGCGAGTGATGACAGGAAACAAGTGCTGGGTGGAGTGTGCAGGGTGGTGACGCTGGTGTTTCTGTTTTCAGTTCTAACTGATCCAGTGAAGACGCTTCAGGCCAGAATGACGTCAGCTGAGAGTCAGATACATCAGCTGCAGTCTGACAGGACAGGTGACACACTGGAGCCTGCAGAACAACCTCAACGCAGGTGCAGTCAGCACCGGTTCTTCACTGAACCTGCTCACTCGGGTTATTTCTGGACCTTTTCCAGAGCTGCTGAGCAGGGTGAACGTCAGTGAGAAACATCTGGAGGAGCTGAGCAGAGAAAACGCAGGTAAAAACAGGCTGAGACTGACCTCAAAGTGAAAGTCCAGAGGACCCAACGTGGCTCCCTGAGGAACCCCTACTGAACTAAGATCATCCGTTCTTCAGAGAACCCTGGTTCCACGGAAGTGATTCTGCGTGTTACAGTTTTGTTTGAAGGTATTCGGACTGAGACGTAAATCTTCTTGTATCAGTTTTGTTTTCAGATCAGACCTCTACACTGATGCAGCTGCAGAGGAAACTGAACACAACCGAGTTCCTGCTGGACGAAACCAGCACAGGTACGTGTGTCTGTCCTCAGCCAGCAGCCCATCGGTGCAGTCAGCCGCCTGCCACTGAACTGTGACCGTGTTTCTGTTCAGAGCTTTTTCACAGGCTGAACATCAGTGAGAAACATCTGGAAGAGCTGAAGACAGAAAGCACAGGTTTACGTCATGTGTTTAGTCTAAACGTCGGTCGATTGTTTAAACTGTGGAGAATCCAGAAAGAATCGGACAATAATCTCATTCTTAATGATTATTTTGTGTTTTCAGTTCAGGCTGCTCAGTTCTCCCTGCTGGAGTCCAGACTCTCAGACAGAGAGTCTGTCTTTTCAGCAGCTCTGGGGTTCAGACTGGGATCTGCAGAGACACATGTGGAACAGCTGGAGACTCAGGCTGCGGGTAAAAACCGGCTCGTTTGTTATTGTCCAGTGAGAAGTGACGGATTATTAACGACGGCTCTTTGGTCCAGTTCTGCAGCTCAGACTGAACGTTAGTGAGGGACATGTGGACGATCTGAGGACACAGGTCTCAGGTCAGAGTTAACTCTGTTTGTGCTGATTTTGCATCCATCGGGTCAAAACCCTGATGGATGACCTTTATGACCTTTTAGAGGTTTTTACTTTTGAACTCTCTGACGAAGCTCAGACTTCTGGATCCAGCAGTAATGTTACACCTTGGTTTCAGAGTTCAGAGCTGTTGCTCTCAGACTGGACGTGACTGAGGAGCAGCTGGACGAGCTCAGGACACAGAACACAGGTGACGTCACGTGTCCACTGGACACAGCAGTGTAAACCAGCTGTTTGTGTGATCTGAGCTTCTTTGTGTTTCAGCCACAGCTGCTGAGCTGGTTTCAGTTTCTGATCGAGCGACGGCGGCTCAGAGACGAACCCAAGGTAACAAATTTCTGTCTCCTTTAGTCAGAGATTCACATCCGATCCACTTTTTCCTTAGTGTTTGTACTGAGATTCTTTCATTAGAAACGTGTTCTGAACCAACTAGTTTAGAGATTCTTTTCTGCATTTATCTGAACATCAGTTACTACTTAGTTAAATCATTGGATAATTTACTGTCACTATATCAGCTGGTAAAACCAGATGTGTTTGTGGGACACAAAACTTCTACATTAATGTTTTCACCAGCTTTAAATTGTTAAAATGTTTTCCTAGACAAATTACTTTTACCTGTGAAAACATGTTTGTTATAATGGTGATAATTCATGTTTTTAATGAAAACACTCAAGAATGATGAAATGAGAAAAGGTGTCACGTTAATGCTGCTGCTGTTTCTGCAGTGATAGAAACAGAATTCAACAACTAGACTTCATCTGTGAATACGATGTTTCTGTCCATGGGACCTGAAGCACATTTCTGCTCACGCCGTTTCAGCTACACATGCAGCACAGTGACTGTGGAACAGTCAGACGTTGACCAGTGAGCTGAAACAGTTCATCTGTAAACTATGAGGATTCTGTGAGCTGCCAGAGATGAACACAGAGTCCTTAGTGACTCCACGCGCACCGTTCACTGTTTTCCTTCTCCCTGTATTCGTTTCTCCTCCGTGGTTTGTCTCCTGGTTTGTCTGATGTGTTGTTGTTGTTTCCATCTGTACAGTCAGAAACTACGTGAACATTTCAGTGCACAGATCAGCAGGAATTAATTATTCCTCACGCTGCATATCTAAAATACACAAAAACCTCTGCAGGACTTTGTCAGTTTCATCTTTAACACTGGAAACATGAGCGAAGCGGATCAGAGGATCTGTACATGAATCAGAAGGTGGTTTAGTGTCTTTTGGTTTCTACAGCGTGTTTTTGTTCCCTCTGTGCAGCTCAGTCCGACCTGCTGACAGACCTCAGCTCCAGACTGGAAACTGCTGCCAGCAGAACCGCAGGTGAGTCCTCACCTGTGCACTGAACCACTGCCTGACCATCGCTGCTCAGCTGCTTGTTGTTTTGTCTGCAGAGCTGGAGAAACATCTGGAACATCTGGGGACAGAAAACACGGGTAAGTCCAGAGATGGTGTTTTTACAGACGGACGTTTGATTCAGTCTGATCTGATTTTCAGCCTCATTTCCAGTGTCTGCAGCTGGTTCAGTTTCAGCAGAAGAGATTTTAAAGGTGACGTTGATGTGAAACCTGTTTCTGTCAGATGAGCTGAAGGTGGCGTTCTCTGCTGGTCTGACTGACTCAGGATCCGTGGGACCGTTTGATGATAAAAGAACTCTCATCTTCTCTAAAATCTTCACCAACATCGGTCAGGCCTTCGATGCGGCTTCAGGTAGCAAACGGCGCCATATTCAATATAATATTATTATTACCGGGGCGGCCTGGTAGCAGAGTGGTTAAGGCAGAGGGCTGGAAAGCAGGAGCCCCGGGTTCGATTCCCGGTTGAGTCACCCAGGCCATCCCACATACCAGGTGTGTCCCTGAGCGAGACACCCAGCGCTAGCTGTGGCTGCTCACTGCTAGCGTTTAACTGGGTTAAATGCAGAAGAACACATTTCACTGCGTAGTGTACACTGTATAATGATGTATGTGACAAATAAAATTTGTATTATTAAATAACCACAAATAATATAAAGGCTCTTGAACCTGGATCTTTGTACCGCCTCTCACACGGGTAACGGGTTCTGAAGACCAGCCCACCCACCTTCACTGGATATTCAGCCACATGTTGATGAACAACGGCTCAAACGTTTAGGTGAACTGTCCCTTTAAGAGTTTCCGCTCTGATCAGCTGTTTGTGCTGCAGGTCTGTTCACGGCTCCTGTACGAGGAGTTTACTTCTTCAGCTTCACGGCAGCAGATTATCTGAAAGGCTACATGGGCCTGTACCTGTACAGGAACGACCAGCCAATCATCTTCAACCTGGACCTGAATGACCACGGTGGCTACACCTCCACGTCCAACAGCGTGGCCGTGCAGCTGGAGGGGGGCGACAAAGTCCACCTAAGTCTGCCGGCCAGCTACCGGCTCTACGATGACTCCCGGAACTTCAGCGTCTTCTCTGGATTCTTGCTCTTCTCGTTGTGACAGGAGAGTCCCAGGATAAGGGTAGGAGTGAGACATCCTCTCCATAACAAACCGTCTTCTCATTTATGGATCAGGAAGATTGAGACATTGGACTTTTATTTTGGTAGTCAGTGAGTTGCAGTGGGTCCTGTTAAGAGTTCTGCTCATGGTTCTGATCGGTGTTTGTTGGTCCACAGGTTTTATTTATCAGCTGATCTGGAGATTTCTCTTATTAATAAAGATGTTCAGACAGTTTTAGAAGATTAGTTTAAAAAAGCCTGCCTCAGTGAAATCTAAATAAAAGTTTTATTCTGCAGCTGTTTCACTTGTTAATATGTTGAATTTCTCACAGCTGTTTTAATGTGAACGTTTAACCTATAAAAATAAAATGTTCATCGTCTTTAACATCAGATTTATTCTTCAAAGCAGAAAAATACAAATCGGTTCAAAAATCAGTCTCAAACTAAAACATAACTTTGACCTGTTTGTGAGGAAAAGTCTAAAATGTTTCTTTACCGACAATTATAAAAATGTACAACTTCATTAACCTTTCAAAATAAGAGCCTTTAGATTCAGACTTCAGATGTGTTCAGTGTCAGCGTCACTTTCAAGTTAAAGATGTTTGTTCAAGTCTCATATTGCTGTTTTACAGTTCTGCACCAATAATCAGTGATCAGTTGTTCCAATCGATCCTTCGGATTCACTTCGGAGAATGAAAATAAATGTCTTTAAATCCCTTAAAACAGTCACGAGTTAAGACGAAAACGTTTTGTTGCATAACAGTAAAAACCAAAATGGCTTTGAATCCTTCATCATGAAGAGGAGGAGGAGGGAAAGACGAGACAAGACAAAGGATGGAGGTTGTGTTACTCCTGCTGAGGCCTGAAGAGGGGGAGGTGATGAAGAGGAAGGTCAGTGCGGTTCAGGGAGGGAGGTGTTGACTCTCCTGTGCACGGCCTGCAGCAGCAACAGAGAGTACTCCTCCAGCAGAGCTGCCGTCTTCACCTCCCCGACTCCTCCCAACCCCCCCCCCACTCCCAGAATGCTCGGCACTCTGAGCGGCAGGGAGTCGAGCTCCGCTCTCATGGACCGAAAAGCCTCCGATAGGACAACAGCCATCTGCTCCTGGTCGGGGGCGAAGTCATCGGGAGAGGAGCCGCTTACCTGGAGCAGGAGCAGAGAAACAGGTGAGGCCCCGCCCCTCTGACCCAGGTGAGCACAGTGGTCATGTGACTAAAGTACACATCATCTGAGGAAGTGACTGATCCTCACCTTCCTGTACAGGTGCGTTGCTCTTCTGAAGCAGCTCTGCAGCTCATTGGTCAGAGCTCTGCAGGTCTCCACACTTATTGGCTGGCCTGCAGACATCGGGGGGGCAGAGGGGTGAGGTCACTAAATCACTGTTAACAAAGTTCAGAGTGAAATGTGGAGAAGGACAAAGAAAAGACGAGGTGTGAAACATCTCACCCGTTAGGACTGAACAGGGGGAGGAGGAGTGCAGTGATGAAGAGGAGGACGTGGGACAGAGTCTGAGCCCTGAGTACAGATGTAGAGATGACAGGATGAAGGGAGGAGGAAGATGAGAGTCCAAACCTGTTTCATCACTCTGCTGTGCACTGCGGTCTGCAGGTGTCTGAGGCTCCTCCTCCTCCTTATGCTGTGGGGGGGTCAGGGGGGAGACGGAGACAGGAGGAGGCCGAGACGAGGAGATGGAGGAGGTGGTGCCAGTGTTGTTAGAAGGTGAGAAGGAAGCAAGAGAGGGCTTGTCAGGGAGCGGTCTGCTGCTCCCAGGGACCCAAGCTTGGAGACCACAGGGGGGGGCTGTCTGGTTTCCATGGTTACTCAGAGGCGGGGAGGCGACGACAGGGACGACTGCAGCGTGAGGAGGCACAACCAGAGCTGCGTTGGAGGGCACCACAGCAACAAGAGGAGGTGCAGCCTCTTTGACCTGAGAGGAGGTGGTTGCTGGCGGCGGCGTGGGATCCTCAGCAGGTTCAGGAGCGTTGAGACCGTCGCCCACCGAGGTGGAGCGGGACATCTTGGCCATGGAGCTGGCGGTGGGGCTCATGTAGGAGCGTGACGCCAGCGGAGTCGCGGCAGAGGATGAAGACTTCCTCGGCATGGTGGCAGCAGCCGTTTCCTGTTGGGGGGACCTGGGGGAGGCGGGGCTGGGTCTCAGGGGGGGTGGGGCTGCGAATGGGGGAGGATGTCTGGGGGAGGAAGGGAGGGTGGTTGGACGCTGAGGGGGGACCTCTCTGGATGGACAAGGGGTTGACTGAGAGACAGTCGGGTCACCTGTAAAAGACAGAACGTTGTATTTCAGTCCAAACCGACCGGTTTCTGTTACTTTGGGTTCTGGACTTTACCTGCGTCGCTCATCAGGCTGTGGACAGACTGGGCTTTCCGGAGTCCAGAGTTCAAGTGGGAGGCGGCAGCACGGGCTACTGGGCCCATGTTCCTCCTAGACTCTACCGTGGTCTGGACTTTCTTCTTCAGTGGGGAAGGCCGGTTCATCTGCTGGGTCTCTTCTCCACCCACCTGGTTCTGGAGTTGATCTGTAGCCTGCTGGATCTGCTTCACAACATTAGGAGGATTTGTTTGGTCCTGGTGCCACGACACTCTCCGGTCCTCAGTTTGGTTCTGCTCCATCAGAGGTCGGACTTCAGAGATCAGATGACGAGGCTTGAATTCTGTTCCCCCTCCCCCACCGGTCCGAGACGGAAGAGGAAACACGCTCCGAATGGATGAAAAACATCAAGGTGAAGCAACGTGACGACTTATGACACTACTTGAACAGAACCTGAAGGAATCCTGATCCGGTAAAATCTTCTGTTGAGGTTCTGAAGCAGTGATTTGATGTGATTTACCTTCCAGCTGAATTCTGGGACAGGAACCGGGATGAGATGCTGAGACTCTCACTGGAGCTGTGCGACGCTCTGCTCGGACTCCCTGTCAACACACACATCATCACTTACCGACTCAGAACCGTACCTGTACCTGGTACCTGTCGTTCTGAGGCTTGTTTGCCTCTCGGTCCCTTTAACTTTGAAGCAAAATGACTAAACGGTTCTGTGCTGAAGACTCTGGACCCAGCGGGTCGCTCAATGTTTCAGAGGGATCTGTACCTGAGGCTGAGAGGTCGGCCAGAGTGACAAAGTGCTCCTTCAGGAAAGCCTCCTGGTCTGGAGTCTGAGGAACCAGGTGAGTCGCCTCCACGATTCCTCTTCCTCCGTCCTCTTCATCCTCGTCCTCCAGCTCAGAGGAGTTTCTGTCCGCACGCAGAGGTTCTGTTGGTTTAGAGTCTGAGAAACAACAGGTGAGACAGTGAAGATACTGAAAACCAGAGGAAGTTCCTCACCCCCGGGTCTCACCATCTCCTGCAGACCTGTCCGGACTGGGCAGTGTAGAACTGAATCCCAGTGAGCAGCCACTGTCTGGACTGGGTTTGTCCTGACGTCCACTGGCAGCACCAGGACACACCTCCTTCACCTGAAACTCACTGACAGGAGGGGGCGGAATCACAGAATGTCCCACATTGTCCTGATGAACCAGGAGGGAGACTGTCCTACCTGCCCGCCAGGCTCACGCTGTCCTCCCATTGGTTGGGATACAGCACCGGCTCCTCTCTGTCTGGGCTCTGATTGGACAGTGGGATGAAGTCTGGCCTATGATTGGTCCTCGTCTCGTCATCCACCTGTGCAGTCAGAAAGTGAAGTCACTCACATGTCATGGTTTGCTGAAGAAGACTGATCTCAGCGTCTCTGTCCTCACCCATGCAGTTGAGACCTGCAGACTGATGGTGCTCCCGAGCTCCGCCTCCATATACAGACCCCGCCCCCTGTGACTACAGTGGGAGGGGCTAACATCAACGGGACGGATTTTTACCTGCAGAGAAAAATGTGACTTTAACAATATGTTTTTTTAAATGGAGTTTGGTTTAAGGATTCTTTGAGTGTGTCGACCTCCTGCAGAGACTGCACCTCTCTAACCTCCTGCGGCTCCTCCTGTGTGTCAGGGCTGTACGAGTCCAGAAGCCTCAGGTCCAGCATGGACTTCACCATCAGGACGCTGTCAGTGCTGCCCGTCCTACTGGACCAGCGGCGGCGGGGGAGTCGAATGCCCGACACCTCCTGAGGAGTCAGAGACTCCTCCTCCTCCAGCCTTCCGGTTGAGACCACATAAGGACTGCTTAGCTCCTCTTCTTCCTCCTCTTCCTCCTTGTCGCTGTCAGACGACATGGTGACAACTCGAGGAGACTGCACCTCTCTGCTGCTCAGACACACAAACGCACTTTTATTAAAACTTCACTTGTGCTTCGTCCTTTTTTCTGTTCAGTAGATTTAACAGGAAGTAAAACGTGTTACCTGAGGTTCACAGACCTCTGCTGCTCTCTGCAGCTCTGTGAGCTGCTGCTGCTGCTGCTGCATGGAGGTCGGAGGTCAGAGAGTCGCTGTCTCATCCTGATGGTCAACTCTGGACTGAGACGCCACACGAAGATGCAGCTGCGCACACAGACACACACGTTTGTAGCTACACTAGTTTGTGCGACGCTGTGTGTGATGATCTCTGATGAGGACAAACCTGTCTCCAGACACTGTGATCAGGTGTTTACAGTCACTGCTGAACTTCAGACCCGTCACTATTTCTGGGACACAAACACGAAGTTTGTTAGTTCATCACGCACGCACGCACGCGCACACACACACACCCACACACACACACGCACCTGAGTGTCCGAACATCGTGGCCACACACTCTCCAGAGTAGAAGTCAAAAATGCTGATGTTCTTATCGGAGCATGAGGTGGCGACGTACAGACCTGACGGATCGATCTGCACCTGAGGAGCAGGAGTCAACACCTGTTAATCATCCACACCTGCTGCTGTCACCATAGCGGCAGAAAAGAGAAGCTGGTACCTACTTTAATGAGCGTGCCGTCCTCTCCCTGAGAACCTTTGTACAGTTTCTTCTGTTTCCCGTTGCTGATGTTAAAGATCCTGCAGACAAGGCTCAACTTTTAACGTCTACGTTTGTAACGTTATGAAAAGGTCAGAGGACGTTTTTACCAAGAGAACAACAGCTCCTGCTAAACCGGTCTCTGAGTCTAAACCCACCTGAAATGGGTCAGACTCAGCAGACTGAGGGAAACTGATCTAACTACATTATGTGTGTGTTGTGTGATTGTCATTTCCCCTCTGACCAGCAGGCGACAGTGTGACGTCACGTGGAGTTCAGGTCGGCAGGAATTCAGTGTTGTCTGTTGTCTAGCTTCTCTCCATTGGCTTCCTGTTAAATCTAGAATAGAGATTCAATCCTTCTCCTCACATATAAATGATCAGGCCCCAACATATCTTAAAGAGCTCATAGAACCTTATTATCCCAGCAGAGCACTTCGCTCTCAGAGTGCTGGTCTACTTGTGGTTCCTAGAGTCTCTAAATGTAGAATGGGAGGCAGAGCCTTCAGCTATCAAGCTCCTCTCCTGTTGAACCAGCTCCCAGTTACAGTTCTGGAGGCAGACACCCTCGCTAGCTTTAAGACTAGACTTAACGTCTCACGTGTCCTCGTGTTGGAACACGTCAAACTATTTTATAGTAAATCTTCCTGTTTTCCTTTCTACACATCAACCTGAGGCATCATGTGACTCCTCCTCCTGTGTCTCAGCTGTCGGACAGGACCTGAACCTCACTCTGTATATTAAGTGTGACGCGTGAGAAAAGACTCGCACCCGGCGGGTGTGTTACCTGATGTTGCGGTCCTGACAGCCCACTGCTGCGTACTTTCGAGTCGGCTCCACGTCCATGTCGTACAGCGTCGTCTTCCTGACGACGTGGTGAGTCCGAGTAAATTCCAAGCCCTCATCCACCTGACGGAGGAAGAGGAGAGAAAAACTCAGATCCTGGTTCCGTCCCTGAGGATCAACAGAAGTGTAGAGTCCAGATCCTGGTCTGGTTTTCAGGACTGACTAAACAGTGGCCTGTGATTGGCTGTCTGACAGTGATGTCACTCAGGTGTGCATCTCACCTGCTGAGCAGTGCGAAAGTAGACGCTCTTATCAGCTCCACAGCTGATCATCCTCAGCTTCCCCTCGTTGGCTAAAGACACAGGAAGAAGCAGACAGGTACTAAATACAAGTACTAGTAGTACTTTACGTACTGTTACCACTACGGTCTGCAGCACCACATGAGACCGGCTGATTCTGGTACTGACCAGCGAATCTGACGGCAGTGATGGAGGACGAGTGTTCGTCCAGAGTCTGGACCAGACTGTAGTCCCTGCCCGCATCCAGGACGTGGATTAAACGGTCCCGACTGGCTGTGGCTAATAACTGGAGACCTGCAGACACAGAGACGCTACTGTCACTGGAAATACTGAAGTATTAGTACTATAACTCTACAAATATCAAAGTATTACTGCAATACTAGTGTGAGTGTGTGTCTTCTCGTTCCAGCAGTGAAAGGTGAAATCCCCCAGAAGAGCTTTGAACCAAACTCTGGTTTTGGGGCGTTCAGTGTTTCAGAAAAATGAGCCGAGTGTTGCTGCAGAACCGTCACAAATTCTCAAAGTCACGAGTGAATCACAGCACTGATGATTCCTGCAGGCCTGCTGCCTTGCTCGAGTGTAGGGTAGCACCAACAGGTCATGTGATGCAGCAGGTGACTCATCAGTTAGAGAACCTGCTCAGTGTCTCTGTACCTGTAGTAAATCTCATTAATTCATTTTTTTAACCTCAATAAAACTCATAAAAAAACTTTGAATCAACATGTCTTCAGTAGAACCTGTATGATAAATGTGTTGTACATTTCTCACCTGTTTCTGGTTTCGAGAACTCGAGACACAGAATCTCTGAGTCGTGCGCCTGAACGTTCAGGATCTCCTCCATACAGTCCAGGTCATGGATCCTACAACAACCGTCACACAACCGTCACACAAACGACACATCAGTTACAGATGGGCGTTCTGGACAAAACCCCTCCTCACCTGAGGACCCCCATGCGGTCTCCTGAGGCCAGGTGGCGTCCATCAGGACTGACTCTCAGGGTTCGGATCCCCGTCCTGCTCTGGTCGGTCTGCTGCCCCTCTGGGCCTGATGAACCAGCCTTCTCAAGAGTCGAGCTCTCGGTGTCCATGAGACTCGTCGTGTTTTCATCCACATAAATAATTTTGTGCAGGTCCTGGCGGGGGGGCAAGGACAGGTGATGCAGGTGTGTGTACACGATGTGTGTGTGTGTGTGTGTGTGTGTGTGTGGGGGGGGGGGGTCGTACGTGGCTCAGGATGTTCCTGGTAACAACGTTGTGTCCATCGATGTTCCACAGTCGGATAGTGTTGTCTGAGGAGCAGGACAGGAAGGAGCTTGGGGGGGGGCGCTCTGCTCCTCCTCCTGCCCCCTCTGGATACACCTGCAGGAGGCACAGTGGGAGGAGACATGACTGATTCACAGCTACAGTAAACAGAACCCATCAGATCCGAGGAGGCGGGAACAAACACCGACCTCTAGACTCCACACGCACCACGAGTGGTGCAGAGCAGAGTACAGTTTTCCCGCCCGGCGGGGGTCTCGCAGGTCCCGGACATCCCACACATAAACACTGTGGTCGTTGTAGACGCAGGACAACCAACGGTTGGTGGGGTCATAGGTCACAGCCACAGTGTCCGGGTACCGAGCCTCGGACCTGCAGGAGAACAGCTGACTGTGTGTGTGTGTGTGTGTGTGTGGGGGGGGGGGGGGTCAGGAGAAACCTTGTTTAAACCAAAAACAAAACCAGCAAACGTTTCCATGGTAACATGTCAACTGACCCCCGAATGAAAACGAAACTGCTCCAACTGTGTGCGTGTTACCTGGCGTCCACCATAGTGGCGATGTCAGCCCCCAGGTTGTGTGGGCGGGGCAAAGTGCAGAGGAAGTGCAGGTTGACGGGGCTGAAAGCTCTGACAGTCCCATCAGAACAACCACAGAAGATCAGCTCGTCTGTGACGGACAGGCAGGTGGCCTGAGACGTCTGCACACACAGAGACAGATGGACAGGTGAGTCCGAGTCCTGCTGCGGCAGCATGACGATGTTGTGACGTGAAGAAGTTTCAAAGTAAAAGTCCTTATTTTAATCAGCACATAAAGAAATAAACAATGAAGTTAACTTTATTTTATACGAGATGCTACGGTGTTTTATTCTGTGAAGATTCGACCGTACATGTGTATTTTTATCAATGGTTGAATCTGATCTGTTCAGACTGAAATGGAAATGAAGTCAGAGAATGAACGTGGGCCAACATTCACACTGGCGCTGCTGTGTAGTGTCAGTACTGCAGGATACACAGAGCCTGTAGTGTGTGAGCAGTACTGCAGTACTGAGCACATGCGGATGTGGGTGGAGGTGACTGATGCTGCGCTCATGTCTGTGAATCAATGGGGAGTCGATTGTGAAACCAACCAATAGAGTAAGAGGGAGAAAGTGTCTGAGTCAGTGAATTCAGCCAATGAGGAGAAAACTTCTGTCTTTATTTAGTCAGAGGCTGAAGACACTGAGTCCAGACGAGGAGACGACTTACGGAGGCAGAGTCGAGTCTCTGCAGGAAGCGGAAGAGAAGAAGAGGAATTTTACATCAGACACAGTTAAAACAAACATTAAATAATCATGAGTAACATTTTACTTTTATCCAAAGCCGCTTACAGGGAGAAGACTCCTACTACAAAATAAGAGCCTGATAACTCACTAAGAGAGAGACCATGTTAGGTGCTAGACAGGTGTGTGTGTTTGTGTGTGTATGATTCATTTGAAAAGACCATGTGAAGAAGGAATTTTTATTCTCCTGTCATTCACAGATCTGAGAGTTTGTGCAGCAGTGTAGCTAACTGTTAGCGTGTGGACATAAGATGAACTTCCAGTAACAGCCCTGTAGCATCGAGGATTTAGCACGAGCGCCTGAAAAAAACTAAAGTGTGTGTACTTCATTGTTGTGCAAGTTAAAAATGAAATATAAGCATCATGAAGACGTCATAAAGTCTCTGGTTTAAACAGCTGAGATTCCATGAACTGGTGTCCCTACAGTCCACTGAGGTGACAACGCAAACACAGTGAGACCTGTCTGCTGCTGTAACCACGGTAACTGTACATAACAAACAAACTGACTCTTCATCAGCTTTAATCCAGAACCAGGGTCCGAGTGAACCGGACTGAGCTCAGACTCACCCGGAGCTCCACCCACTTGTCGAGGAGTCGCCGGTCGCTGAATTCGCACAGCAGACCGGAGGAGGTGATGCAGAAGGTGGAGGAGGCCTGTCGACCGCGACCACACGCCACGTCGCTGAAGAAGTTGTTCCTGAGTTCTCCCAGCAGACCTGAACGCCCCAGCAGAGGCACAGTGGCGTTCACCTGCACAGAGACACATGGGTTAACGACAACAATCGCACGGCACCTGTTATCTGCAGGTGAGTCACAGCTGAACCTTGGAGGTCTTGGCGTGGTCCAGGTACCAGAACTTCACATGGCGGTTACCAGCGGTAACAAAGAAGGAGCTGTCGTCCGAGAAGGAGACGGCCGTCACTTTACTGGAAACTTTGTTGGCTGCGACCACCACGTTTTTCTGATAAACACACAAAACAGCAGGTAAACATTCAGACCAAAAGTTTCCTTCGTGTTTCTGTCTCGTTCTGCAGGTCGTGTCTCGTCCTACAGGTCGCGTCTTTTGTCTCGTTCTGCAGGTCGCGTCTTTTGTCTCG
>JAUMHF010000014.1:190504-202595 GCA_032359275.1 Microctenopoma steveboyesi | reverse complement strand
AGTCAGACTTGAGAAAGCCCTCTGGATAGAAGGGTGAAACGTCGTCAAGAAACCTACTAAGTCCAGTTGCTATTGGAGAAACCTTTTTTGAGATAACCATGACCTGAATGACTGAGAACCTTCACAGATATTAGAGCTTCTGTTTGTTTAATAGCAAATAAATTTAAATGTATATTAATATATTTAATATAAATAAAAATTTCAGACATTTTGACTGAAACACTCCCTATGGCTTTACTCCAAAGATCCTCACATGAATGGGGTACAAACAAACCAGAAACAGCTTCTTGGTAAGTAAAGGTGCACTGACATAAACAAACTATAGTGTAGTTAACTTTTCACCAAATAAAATTCATGTTGAATTCATACTGAACTGTGTGGTAAATGAAACACATCAGATCTTAATAGTGAAAGAAAATCCCGCTGTTATGATGATAAAGAATGGGTAATGTGTTAGGAACAATAGATCAATTTCTTCACCTTCCAGGAACTGCCTGCATACTCTTTTCACAAGAGGCCAGATATTATTATGCATCATGGTCCGAGAGTCCCTCCATGGATATGTCCCCCGAGACAAACACAGACCCACTACCAAACTAATAATGCTGAACAATGTTACAGGCAGCATAACATTCACCACAGCTTCTCCAGACCCTCTAACATCTGTCACATGAGCTCAGAGTGAACCTGCTCTCATTTTTTAAAGTAGGCGCCATGGCGCCAGTGCCAGACCGGCCAAATCTGGTGTTCACTGGACCCATTAGAGGACATGGGGCCCTCGGGCCACCCTAATGTTGTTTGTTTCCAATGGTGGATACATTCACGCCAGTGGCCTACAGCAGGTAAATTTGTAGGGCTCTGGCAGTACTTCATCATGTTCCTCCTTACACAAAGAGTAGATACTGGTCCTGCTTTGGGTTAGTGTGTATTAGGCATTAAGTATTCACTATTATTATTATGAAAAATTATGGGGGGATGTCTGGCCTCTACATGTAAAACCCTTCCTGTTTTTAGGGTTGTCTCCTTGTTGCCTGCTACCTACTTTACTTTACTTTGCTTGGCAGACGCTTTTATCCAAAGCGACTTACAAGGAGCTTGCGCTGGGTGTCTGGCTCAGGGACACACCAGGGGATGGACTAGGAGTCAGACTGGTATTCTAACCTGTGACCTGCTGCATTCCAGTCTGACGCTTAACCCAAAGCGCCTGCCAAGCATAGTAAAGTAAAGTAAAGTAAAGTAAAGAAGTAAAATAAATAACCTCTCCTACATAGCCATTTTAATTGCTTCCCCACAAGTGACCTGACCTGGACCATGCGGCAAATCCTTTACTGTTGCCTGTTGAAAATACACTATATTGCACCTGTTAAGACACAGGACAAAAACTTTCAAGCATCTTTGTGCACATGAAATATCATGCATATGTATTATGTGTTATATGGATATAACTTGTGTTTAAGCTGCATCTATATATGATTTGGGGTTCAGTGTCTTGTACAGGGCCACATGTCAAAGTTTCCCTGGGCAGGACACTGAACCCATCAATTATCATTAGTTTGGGCAGAGTATGAAACCACCATATGTTTTCTGCAATTATGAAGAGATGTTTCACTATTGATGCTACACATGTAGTCACACATTCTCATACATACTCTCACATCATCATTGAAAACTATTAACTATTGAAAACTACTATTCTTCTTACTGCTGTTGTCGGTTATCAGTTAGCATCAGTATCACAGTTTAATAGAAATAAACACAGAAGATGAACAACAGCTAAACTAACCAGGCCATTTTAGCACTATACCACCTCTGGCATTTAATGGTCCAAAACAAGTCTAAAACACACCATTGCTACTGCAACATTTTACGGGGAGAGCTGATTGCATGGTTGATTGGCCAACAATAAATAAAATGCTCATATGAGGCCCACACAGTAGAAGGAGCTTGTATAAAAAGTCACGTCAGACTTCTGTATCTTGACAGGTGCTAAAGCACATTGCATAAGGAGAAATTAGTTATTTAAGTAGAAGTTTCAGAACATTTCCATGAGCAACAGTCACAGAATTGATGTAATAATTAGTAAAAGAATGTTAAAGGGACATTTCCTAGTTAGCAACAACTGACTCAAATCATCCTGTTACTGCACATTATAATAACAGGAACATTTGCAAGAATTACCATTCAGTTTCTGTGAATTTTGAGTTACTACAACAAAGAGCCCTGATAAGGCCTAAGGTCACTATGCCCCAGATGGTGTGTTTTGGACTTAAGCCACAAGGTTTCCACATATTTAGGTTCCCTTTATTCCAAAAATGAACGAAAATTACTGGGACAGGAAAAGAACGTTTACCTTTGATGTGAATGAGATAAATAACTGCTGCTCCACTTCCTCCAAGTTAGGTTGCATTTTAGTGTATGATGAGTCATCGTTCTTCTGAACTGTTTGCAACTTGACAGGCTTTTGACGCTGGGACTTCTTGCGCTTGAATGTTTTGTTAGCAGGGTTTGGCTGCACCCGATGAGAAGCCTCATGTGTACTTGCTCCTACTGTTGTAGGAGGTGAGCAGGGAGCAGCCTCTGCCTCAGTGTTCGCAAACTCTATCCCTATCCCTAGGTCATCTGTGGAAAAGAAGTGTACGAGGTCTGCAAGTGAAGGAGTAGGTGACAGTCCATCTCCATCTAATGAAGAAAATGTTGGAGACAGAGGCAGCTGTAGTGCAAGGGGGGAGAGTTCTGTTGGGAAAGGCAGAGACTGTTCATTCTCTTGAAATGATGGAGCAGGATTAACGAGAGATGTGGAGGTGTGAAGACCCTGAGGTTCGGGGTGGGGTGGAGTATGGGAGGGCAAAAAAGGTGGCACAATTGACGGTAAAGGCTGTGATAAGGGCTGAAAAGTTGTGTCTACATATGGCTCAGGGGGAGGTAATACTGTATGCCATTTAAACACAGATGCTGCAGAGCTTTTATTGTGCTCTGTGTTTTCAGGAGCTTCAGGAGTTAGTCTAGAGTCCAGATCAAAACCTAAGGAGGCTGGCAGGGAAGGTAAAGGTTCTGGGGAGCTTGCAGGTGACAAAGGCTCAAAGCCAAGAGATGAACACTCTGGATCAGAAAACAAAGTGGAAGAGTCTGAAAGTAGTGTGGAAGACTCAGTGGTAACTGCCGTTTGTGGTATTTTCGGGGCATGTAACACTGTGTCCAGGGGTGGTGGAAAAGTAGGAGTTGCAGTAGAGGTAGACAATCCAGGGGCACAAAGAGGCTGATCTGAGATGGGTAAAATTAGTGTTCTTTCAGTAACAGCTGGGCTTTCAGTCCTTCGTCCATTTGAATCTGTAGTGGCAACTGCTTTTGTATGTAAGAGACAAGGCTGAATGGCTGATGCATCTGCATGCTCAATAAAATTTAGAGTTTTTCCAGTGGGATAAACCTCTGCACCAGTACATACAGCGGCCTGGTTATCAGTTTTTGTGACATCAACAGTGTGACTCTTAGAGAAATCAGTCGCACTGCTGGAAAGACCAGAAGACCGACCTGGAGAAACATCAACAGAGTTCTGTGATCCAGACAAAAATAGTGCAGAGGTAGGAGAGTCAGGCTTGCTCATCACCTTTTTGTATTTGGTTGAATGCTGCTTCAAAAAAAGAGCGAGGGCTGGCAGAGGTAGAGGTGCTGGACGTTTATACTGCTTTAAATTCCCGTCTGATTGAATTTCAGACTTACATTTCTGGTCTGAGTCCACTGATACGTTCTGGGACAATGAAGAAGCAGCAACATTAATGACATTAGAACACTCTTTCTTAAAATTGTCCTTACAGTTAAGTGAATTCAAAAGGTGTTTGTCCTCCTTAACTTTGCTCTTTGTTCTATCCGAGTTTGCAGGCGATATGTCACTCTGTGTTTTGACAGACATAGTCTCTTTCTTGTCTTGTCTGTTGCTGTTCAAGGCCACAGCCTTAGTGTTTGTTTGCTCACTTCTGTGAGCGGTGCAGTTATTGATGCCCAGCTGTTCCACGTTGCACCTTTGCAGTGAAACGTGAGCCTCTCGAATAAGTTCAGAAAATAACTTCTGAGCGGGACCAGAATTGCTGCTGAATGAAACCAAACAATATAAACGTTAGTGACATGTCACTTCCTCATGCTTTACTAAACTCAACAAACATACTGTACATCAACACAGATTGAATTTATACCAACACAGTCAAGCTTGTGTCACATTCTATGTCATACCTGTGCCAACATGGTAGTAAAGATTGATTAAGTGAAGAACCAACAAGTTAAAGTTAAAGTGTTGTGCTGGGCCATTACTAAGATAGGGTGCCTTGGAAAATAACTAGTGGTCAGCAGCTGAGGTGTTAACACTAATACATTACAGTGTTGTAAAAGGGTGGCTTCCCGTTTCTTTTTTGCATAGTTCTCACATTTACATGCTTCAGGTCATTAAACAAATAAAAAAAAATACACAAAATACCCTTTGTCTATACATAAATACATATGCATATACATACATATTAGGGCTGTCAAAATTAAAGCGTTAACTCTGATTAATTATTGTGAAACGTTTAATGCGTTAAAAATATTTAACGTAGTTAATGCAGTTTTTGATTTCCTGTGTTCTAAGACCTTGAATTCGTGAGCAGCTCTGAAGGGTTGTTAGCATTGCGCTATGCTGGTGTTTGGCCTGCCAGAAATGATTAGACGAAGAAGAAGAAGCAATACTACTTCGGCTAACAGACGCAAGCACGGACAAGAACAGACTTTTGGGTGAAATGTTTTACTTTAACACTAGGTTTACTAAAGCTGAGCAAACCTGCGTAAATTCCCTGGACCTCACACCTACTGGCGCCCTGCTGAGCACCCAGCTGAGTTTCTTAAGAAGTTGCCTAAGGGCTTGCTTTTGTTACTACAGAAGCAATACGTCTCTGGTGTATCACAAAACACCCAGTTGAATCACGTCCACAGGACCACGGCAGCGCGAATGTTAACCGCTTACTCGGTTGTTTGCATAGCTAAAAAGTGCCGTAGAAGATGACGGACTGAGAGAAGTCATTTGTGCATCAGCTGGCATAAAGATGTTACACATTGTTGTTTACATGTCTGCTATTGTTAGATTCTAAAAAAATATATATTAATAAAGCTAAAATCGTAATTTAATGGCTTTTATTGTTCTAATAAAGCATATATATAAAATTGAAAATATTTTATATGCAGCCAGGCTATCGTTAAAGAAATTGCGATTAATCACAATTAATTACAGAAAACTTTGCAAATAATTATTTTTTTAAATCGACTGACAGCCCTAATACATGTACAAAACCACATTTTGGAAAGCCGTGTTCAATATCACTTGCCAAACCGAGACCTGATTACCGCCATATCTACTCAAGAAATCATTTAAATACCTGCACATATAGTGAAATAACAATAAAGTGCAACTTTATTTTAAATAGAAGCTGCCTCACAAAGTGAAGCCAAAAGAACTCAAACAGCAACAAATAATGATGTGATCTAAAGAAATTCAAGGATAGAGGAGAAACAAATTAAATTACATGTCTTTGCAACCCTTTTCCAGACAGAAGACTTTGGGACTAGTGCTGGGATTACTGGCGTTTTGCAAAACCTTTGCTATTTTGGCTAAGCTCCCTTAGAAGAGCTGTCTCTTACGGCTCCTAAATGGCATAACTCAGACGTATTTTTTAGTCTAATCTAGCATATATGAATGGTCAGTGTAATTCAACAATAAGAAAGAAACTGGGAAAAATGGCATCATGGGAGAGTTTCAAGATGAAAAACACTGATGACAAAAAAAGGCTTATCTCACATTTGATAAGACATCTTAATTACCAACTTAATTATCAAGACTTTGGGGCAAATATTCATGGTGATGGTAGTGTGATTGTCTAGGGCTGCTTTGGTTCTTTAGGACCTGGACAACTTGCTTAATTGATGGAACCATGAATTCTGGACAAGAACATCCTGGAGAATGGAGATGTTATGATATATGGAGAATGTCCAACAATCAGTTTGTGACCTAAAGATCAAGCACACTTGGGTTCCACAGAAGGACAATGTGCCATAACTATAAAAAAACCAAACTAAATGAAGGTTTTGGAATGGCCTGCCCCGGGCCACGGTAATGGTCCGTGGCCCGGGTGTTGGGGACCGCTGATGTAAATGACTCATTACTTATCAAAATCTTTTGCTTTAAGTTTTTGCTGCCAAGTGCGGAGCACTTAAGTGGGAAACATCAGATCAGCTGGGATTGGAGCTTTTGACCCTTAACAAATGAAATGAATAACTAAAAAATGCATTTTCTATTTACTCATGTCATTGTTGTGTAATATAATATTTAAGTGACATTTGTAAAATAAAAACGGGATAAAGGCAAAGATAGTTACCTGTAATACTAATTTAAACCCATCACAAAAATGTGTAATTTAAGTGACACAAGATGCAGTAGCTAACAAAACACATTCAGGTCATAAGCTGCATAGTCAAAACAATATTTGGACATTTAGCATAGAAGAACATTTAGAAGACGTTGGTCTTTATTCCTGTATATTTTACGTTTAGTACAAATTTGAAGAGCATGCCATCTTCACTGTCAAAGTGGATCTCTTACCACAAACTTTCCCTGGGAACTTTGGCAGAGAAGTGATGTTTGCTGGGAATGGAAGTTTTCTGAAGGTCATCTGACACCGAAGGTTTCAGGTCTACTGCTTTTGAACTTCTAGGCTTATGGTTGGCAAGCAACGATTTCAGGTTCTTCTTCACCGGGTGTTGCTCGTTGGTTGCGCTGCCTCCATCTTTGGGTGAGTCTTTAACAGAGTTCACCTTTAGCTTTAGGCCCCATGAACTGGATCCGTCCTCTTTCAGGCCTTTAGCAAATGGGTTGTAGTTGACTTTAAGCTGGGCAAAGCGTGAATTCTGGTAAGTTGTGACTGCCATAAACTCTGTCTGTGGGAAAGTGAATGTGACGACACCTGGACCACTTAGTTTAATGTCCTTAGCAGCTTTATCAGTTTGGACTACGTGCAATCGTGGTAAGTAGCGGTGCATCGGGTGTAGGATAGCGTTTTCATCTTGGTTTGAAATGTTGTCAGTAAGTTTCAGTTTGTAAAAGGACACTGGATTCTGCATCCAGTGTTGGCCTGTAGACGGAGACTCTGGATGAGCAAATGGTTGAATTTTTACATGACACAGAGCTTTTCCAGCAACTTGCCAACTCTTGCCAGTCCATTTGTAACGACTGCTGTCTAAAGGTTGAATGTCCATTATCAAAGAGTACTCCCTAGATGGAATCAAGCCAGAGATGCGAAAGCGACAGTAAGGGAACATCCTGCTGCCTTGTTTAGTCAGAATCATTTCTGTTTTGCATCTGAAGAACTCATTCCACATGCTATTGTTGTCTAGGGTCACTCTGATTCCTTTGCAGTTGCTATCAGGTGGCAGGTTGTCTGACTGAGTGATGGAACCTGTTGGATGTCCACCAGATGTCCTAGATGCTTCTATTGATGGGTAGACATTGTGTTTACCCAACATGCCTGCCTCATCATTAGTTGCATTGCTAATCTGTTCCATCCCGCCTTTTCTTGCCTTCGGTGGTTTTGAAACACAGCATTCAGGTGGATGGCTGGCTCCCAATGCTGCTGCAGGGGCAACTGACCCTTTCTGATGGAAAACCATGCCTTTCTGCTTCTTCTTAGAAGCCATGTATAGATCCCAGACATCTAAAGGACAGCAGGATTCCAGATCTTATACATTTGTACAATGGTTCAAGATGGCATTCTGAAAAACAGGAATGGTGGGGTTTCATTAACTTCTTGACACTGTGCATGGAACCAAAGAAAAACCTGAAGCATGGCCAAAATATCATCATTTACACACAATGCTTATACTGAACCTGTCCTGTAGCAAATTCGCACACGGAATTGTTTCTGAATTGAGCAACGCAACATTTCATAAGCCCTGGCTTTACCCCTCACAGGCTCATTGGAGCTCATCAGATTTAAAATGTACCACTTGGCGGTATGACCAAAATTCTATCTTACAGTATTTTTCAAAATGGTGACTGGTGTTAAATCAACTACGCTGTAAACGTAAGAGAAACACTAGCAAACGCATCCACAAGTGACATCTGACTGGAAAAGTTATTTCTAAAGATGTGGAAGGTGCTGATCTTAGATTCCTGGTGTTCCACAGTATGTTTGCGTTTCCAAGTCTGGTGACAACTGCAACAGCTTCTCAGTTAATTGTTACCGCTAAATACCTCCACTAACACAGGTACTTCATTACATGTGTGTTGAGTGGCGTGAGAAGGCTTCCCCCTTTAACAGTTTCAGTTTTCAATATTTCCCTCTGATTTCAGCGATGCGAAAAATGCAGACGGAATCCAGAGTTCAACAGAAAAAATGGAATCTGATATTGATGTGTGGGCAAAGCAAAACAACAGTTTCTGGTGAGTTTCGGCTGCTGCAGCGCCACGTACATAATACCTGTTTAAAGAAGACTCAGTTTTTTAAAAACAGAGGGAAAAAAGTCTGGTCAGCTATGAAACTTCAGAAACAAGATGTGAAATCACATCTTGTTTTAGCTGATTTGTTTTCCTTCCATTTATGTATTTCATACATTTCTTATGTTGATTTTAAATGTTAAGTACCTTTATTTTTATTGTAATGTGAAATACATAAGGTCTTTTGTTTAACATGAATATTGTTTGTTATTTACAGGTAAATGTTTAAATGCATTAGCAAAGCAGTACTGTGCACAGCATTGTGTTGAAGTTAAATAACCCATGGCCTTGTTGCTTTTCCCCATCCATTCCATAATTAGAGACTTTTAGGTGAAGTATGATTATAATGTAACAGATTTTATAGGACCCTATAAAAGCACAATGTGTTGTGACAATCTGTGCCAGTGTGTGTTGTGTTGGTTGAAATCTGAAGCTACGCAACAAATCATAACATAGAATGTCGGAAATCGGACATAAACGCTGTAGTAAGCTCAAACACTAGACCTAATTTGTTAAAGAAATCCATCACATCAAAGCTGAACATCTAATCTTATACTGCTAATAAATAAGGCAAGGTAAACATTTATAATTATTAATTAATTTAATAATTAAACTATAATGTTTGGCAAATCCAAGATCAGTGTATTGTATGTTAACTGACTCCCACACGCAATGACCCACAGCCAAATCACTCACTAAATAAAGTGTGGGTTCTAAACAGTCCTTTAGAAAAACAGTTTTGGCAAGTTTTACAATGGCTGAATAAAATAGAAGTTTGTTTAAAAATGTACAATGACTGACTGGAACAGAAGTGATTGAAGAGGTTAACAGTAAGTAACAGAACTAAATTTTCTAAGCATAACACACTCACTGAACAATAAGCTACTGACACGGTCATCCTGCTTTCCTACTTGACGCTAGATTTTCTCTATGGAGTAGTGACATGTTTCAATCTAACAGGAAAAAAATCCAAGTGGTCATGACTCAACTTCTAGAATCCAAAAATTGTTTGTGTATTCATCTTAAAAGGGATTTGGTTCTGAAGTCAGACTTGAGAAAGCCCTCTGAAATGGATGGTGAAACGTTGTCAAGAAACCAACCAAGTCCGGTTGCTTTGAATAAAACCTTTTTGAGATAACCATGACCTGGATGACTGAGAACCTTCACAGATATTTGTGTATTCATGCACACTTCATATCAGATAAGGGTAAATACCGTCTGTAACTAACATTAGGAGGGATCAAAAAGTCCATTAGCCAATATCTTAGCTAACTGCACATGTTTAGCCCATATTCAGTACACAGGTAATGAGCTCAGAAATTGAGAACTTGTGTTAATATTACACCTCTTAGTTTAGGCAGGTAAAGCTATAGATACATAAACAGACAATATTTCGACTTGCCTATGAAATGATGAGCTTTGTTGACAACTGCCTCATTCTAGTCATTATATTTTAACCCATTTAACCACATATGTCTTGACATAAGTTAGAGCCATTTCTCCAGCAACACAGTAACATGATTTTTCCTGTAGATGTCTGAAGCGAACATGTTGGTCTCCAGTGTCCTTTGGTTTCCCCCCAGCTAACACATGTAACCTGTAAGGTGTAGACTGTACCAGGTCTCTCCGTCAGTAATATGCTCTCACAATTCGACATGTTTAGCTAGCTGTTTTAAAGACAGAGAATCGCTGACTTATCACTGTGTGAACAAACTTGAGAGACCAGTAGGAGTCAGCTTAGCATGATTCTGTAGTCAAGTTACAATAACGCAAACCACAAAGAAACATGAAACAACCAGCAACACAACAGTTCCTTGGCTGTGTGTCTCTCTCAGGTTGATTCGGGACTGTTTTTTCTTTTGTCTCATGAGGAGTCAATGACAAATCTTTGCTAAAAGCTTAAAAGTGGACAAGCTTCCAACTTACTGCTACAGGAAAAAATACAATTTAAACATCACTGCAAAGGAAACTCTTTAGACTTTTGAACACATTCCATGGTTTTTGTTATAGAAATGTTTTAATTTACTTATTTATAACTGTTGATCCTCAATACTGCAGGTTTAACCTGAGCTGCCTGTTGCCATTTACCAGCGGGACATAACTTTTCCTCATTAAAAAATCCTAATTTGGCTAAGTGAAGGAAAATACTGGTCCTCTGACAATGAAGACCTACAACTGAGTAGTTTCCTGTCCAGATTTTAAACTACGTGTCCTAACATGACAAAAAGCACAGCTAGCAGCAACAGTAGGCCCGAGCCCTTCATGGCTTCCCCTCTTAAACCTAAACCCTGTCTGTGAACCGACCCTCTGCGACCATGTGCTCTGACAACAGCACACGTTTTACCTTCTGTATGCTCGAACACATCGACTATTTCGACGATGTAACATTAATCCGAGCGTTACCGTCGGTTTTCCGTCGTAAAAGCTTCACCATCGACCCATCATGGAGGTTTGGAGACTAAGGAGGGAAAACAGCACGCGGTGTTCTTCACGCTAACGTCACTATGCGCTACTGCGCAGACGCGGACGCCATCTTGCTGCCGC
Organism: Microctenopoma steveboyesi; assembly: GCA_032359275.1. Taxonomy (NCBI): domain Eukaryota; kingdom Metazoa; phylum Chordata; class Actinopteri; order Anabantiformes; family Anabantidae; genus Microctenopoma; species Microctenopoma steveboyesi. The sequence goes on along the minus strand of JAUMHF010000014.1, from coordinate 191,545 downwards.
CACCTGGTTCAAAAGTAGTCCTGGCGGCTTTGAGCACCGACGCTGTCCGGTATCCGCGGGACGGGAGCCACAGGACGGCGGGTCGTTGTCTTCTGTACTGTAGATATCTTTGTAACCTTGTAACTTTGGAGGTTTGAGCCCGCATGGATGCAGAGGACGGGTCAGGCAGGTTCGGAGCATAGAACAGAATAAACCTTTATTATCCCACGAATGAGAAATCAAAGTGTTACAAAGCTTTTATTACAAAAGGAACATAGGAGAAGAACAAGTAAGTTAGTTCTCTATATACACAAAATAACCCGGTTTACATAACCAGAACCTTACACCGAGAGAAATGAACACACGCTGAGCAGGCGGGTAGATCAGGCTGAAACCCGGTTAGAACTGGGTCTTAAGGTAGGTGTTGACAACTACAGACAACATGCAAACTACAGCCTGTGCGGACCAGATCCAGGTTGGGCAAGTTCGTTTGAGCCCGTGTTTAACCCCGTGCGGTCCGGGTATGGTGAGCCGAACAGCGGGACGTGACTCCGTGTTTGTACAGTCATGGGTTCAGTGGGATGCTGCGGTCCCGCCGCCATGTTCGGTGTGTTCACGTTAGATCCCGGTGTTTGGGATGTGGAGCTCGGCATAGGTCGGAGCAAAGAACAGCGGCCATGATTGATCCACTGTTCTTTGTTCCGTTACTTTTAAGTTACGTTAGTTTTAAAGTCACAGTGGACCATCGGTGCCATCACCGAACAGACCGGGTCCATGTGGTACTTCGGAGTAAAATGGTTTTAGTGGAAACAATTGTGGGGTGTTCTAAATATTTATAGGAACTTGTAAATGATTAATTTAATGATAATTTTATGGTAAATAAAAACAGTATTAAGTCAGGGTTGAACGTGTGGCGCGTGCATGTCTGTGCTGCAGGCGCGCGGATTGCTGTTCTAACCATACCATACCATACCATACCAACTTCATTTATAAAGCACTTTAAAACAAACCAGAGAGGACCAAAGTGCTGTACAGAAGATAAAATAGCATAAGGCAATTAGA
>JAUMHF010000014.1:178717-189503 GCA_032359275.1 Microctenopoma steveboyesi | reverse complement strand
AAACCAGTTCGTAAATACAATAATAAAACAGAATAAGAAACAGGATAAAATGATATACAATCTAATAAAAACAACAAGAATCTACATGTGTCAAAAGCCAAGGACCTTCTTGTTAGCTCCTGAGCTAACGGCTAACTCGCACGTTAGCCCCGTTATCTGTCCGTCAGACAGCACCTGGACGTCATCATCTGTCTGGCGCGTGGACACGGATGAAGCTGGTAAAGGTCACCGGGCGCGAGCTTTTACCGAGGCCCCATATTGGAGCGGTGTCGACCCAGTTTAATTCGGGCATGAACACAGACTGTTTGTAGGACTGAGCCTCTTTAGACTCAGTTTTATTGTGACAGGTAACACAGGACACTTTTAACCCAGAGATTAAACATACATCTGAAGGTGATAAACTGTGGGAAAAGTACTGAGGAACTTGGTAAAAACTTTTATATTTATATAGCTGTTACAACACTGAAAACATCTGAAAATCCTCGGTCATCTGGGCCATGGTCGTCTCAAAAAGCTTTTTCATTGGCAACTGGTTTAAGTTCCTTGACAAAGTTTCACCCGCAAGACTCGGGGACACTTTCTGGAATGAAAGAGCAAAGGAACCAAAACCAGTCCTTTGAGATCCAACATCAGCTCTAATACATGATGAATCACAGTTCTGTGCATTTTATGGTTTGTCTGATGCCAAACATCATGGACAAGCTGATTACTGTAAGACCACCATCAGAGGAACTAAATGATGTTAACTTCACTTAATTTAAACGTTTTTCTTTTTTAACACGCGTCAGTCCAGCAGCAGATTCAAATTGTTGTTGAAAGCAAATAAAACTCAGTGATATTAAACTTTATTTGTCCAGACTCTAAGATGAGGATGTAACAAACCAGGAGACAATTTAACATCCGTGCATAAACACATTATTGTCCCTTTATTTCCCAACACAATGAAAGCAACACAACACAACATAAAACTGCTGAAGTAGTACTGTTAGTTTCATCAACTCAAAAATTGATTCACAGCATCAGTCGGAGTGGGACTTACCCAGCACAACCCCCACCCCACCCCCCGCTGACTGGTTTCTGCCATCAGCTATGATGAAAGTTTATTTAGTCAACTCTACAGTAAAACAATAAAGGACTCAGTGAATCGTTGGGAAAGTGTCTAATTTCTCAGATGTTTAAATTCAGAACCTTTGAAATAATAAAATATTTTATTAATCTGCTGGTTTGTGATTTCAAAAAAAAACATCTAAAGATGTTAATTTCCTCTGAACAATCCACACAAACTAAATTAGCTAAATTCTCACTGTGATCCTCAGAAATGTTTTTATTATTCATTGTAAATTAATCTACTAACTAGAAACATTTAATGTGGTTTAATCAGTTTGTTACAGAACAGTTTCATGTTTTTTATTTTTTAAGGTTCGTTCTCAGTTTCAGTTTTCTGTGCGTAGGTTTGGTTCTGTCTTTATCTTTAGATATTTCCTTCACCTGAGAACAGCTCGAAAGACGATGTAGGCACATTAATGTTCTCAGGTACGACAGTGACTCACCTGTGATGCATCTTCATGTTGCTGAGTAAATAAAGTTGGATTCAAATAAAATTTTGTTATTTGACCCAGAAACCCAGTAAACATCCACTGATGTCATTTCCTTCCCTGAGCTTTCACGTGGCCTCCGTCTGAAGCAGAAAGCTTTACTTGTTTCCATGTGGTCTCATGATTAAGTCCATAATGTGTGGCAGACAGCCCCTGGACATTGTCGGGTCATAATATTCCAGGTCCCAGTTTGATCCAGTCTCTTGTTTTTACTGGTTCATCACATCAAGATAAAAAATCTCCACAGTCTTTTACTCAGATTCTGAATGAGGTTTGTTTGTAACGTGTATAAAAAAACATTCAGTCAAATGTCACAGTTGAAATTATTAGAGACAGACTGACGTTTGTGATGTTTAAAGGAATATTCCAACATTTAGGAAACGTCCACCATCACCTCCTGTTTCACCACAGGAGCAGAAACCACAGTGTTTGACAATCTAACGACTGACTGGGTTAGTGCCAACATCAGAACCAGAACCATCAGCGTGTTACTGAAAGTATCACAGCTGTTAACGTGTGGAACATACAACATATCATCATTACGTCCTGCAGCACTGACTCAGGTCTCTGCAGTTCAGTGTCTCCACCCACCTGCAGCTGCTCGGGGCCCTAAATCAAGCGTCTCTATTGAGCTCTGAGGAGGTGTGCTGTGATTGGTCAGTCTGTCAGACATTAATTACGACATCATCCTCTTCATCCCTCAACTCCTGCTGTAAGGCGTCTCTCCTCCTCCCTGCCTCCTGCCCCTCCTCCTCAGGGCCTCCACAGGGTCTGATGATGTACCTGTAGTCTCCTCCGATGGCCAGCGCAGCCTCTGACCCCACCACCAGCCAGCCCTGCTCCTCATCCTCTGCCAGCTGCTGCCAGGGGACACTAAAGCTCGATCCCGCCGCCACCGGGCGCTCCTCTGGCACTGGTGCCCTTGCTGCTCCTCCCCCCTCCCGCTCCTCCCCCTCCAGGTTCACATAGAGCAAAGGCTCCTTTAGAGGGGAGGCAGGGGACAGGTTGAGTGACAGAGCCTCCAGCTGCGAGACCAGGTGCTGGAAACTGGGACGACATTTAGGAACCGGACTCCAGCAGCTGTGCATTAGCTCGTATCTGAAAACCACAGAAAAAGACGAGTCTGCAAACACACACCACAGAAGAAGACAAAGCGTGCAGACACACACCACAGAAGAAGGCAAAGCATGCAGACACACACCACAGAAGAAGAAGAGACACACTCACATGTCGTCTCTGCAGTCTGGAGGTTTCTTCAGTCGCTCTCCTTTAATCAGGTACTCGTAGATCTCGGAGTTCTCCACACCGGGATACGGAGTCTGACCACGAGTCATCACCTCCCACATGGTCACGCCAAACGCCCACTGGCACACACAAGACAAAACCACAAGTTAAAATAGTTAACGTGGTCTCTGATCCAGTCTGTTCTCCTCTGTGGTCTCTGGAGGGTCCAGTCGACTGGCTGAGTCAACTTGTTCAAAAAGTATTTCAAATGAATCATCACACACACAAACACACACCTGTCTAGCACCTAACATGCAAGGAAAGTAAATTAGACTGAATCACAACGAGAAAGTGTCAGATTCAGCTGTAGCCATGGTAACTGCACAGCAGAGGGAGACAGCCATGGTAATGGTAAAGTTTGACTGTTACAGGAGTCACGTGATCCAGATTCTGGTTCAGTGTGTGTGTGTGTAAGTGTCGGTACCACGTCGCTCTGGGTCGTGTACACGTTGTCAGCCAGACTCTCCAGAGCAATCCACTTCACAGGCAGCTTGGACACAGAGCCCTGTCTGTAATAGTCTCCGCTGTAGATCTTCTTGGAGAGTCCGAAGTCTGCGACACACACGCTCATGTCCTCGTTGAGCCTGAAGAACAAGCCACACAGGCAGAAACATGTTCTGTCCAGTCCTGTTGTACCAACCACAAACCGTTTCCTGGACCGTCACATACTCACATGCAGTTTCTGGCAGCCAGGTCTCTGTGGATGATGTTCCTGCTGCTCAGATACTTCATCCCCCGAGAGATGTCCAACATGAACTGGACCAGAGTCTGCAGGGACAGGTCCTGGTGGGGGAGGTGGGACACACCAGGTTATTTCTCAGACCCCAGAAACAAACTGTTCCAGCTGTAAACGTAATCAGCTGGAACAGAACCGAACTAGGTTTTGACATGAAACTATGAGTGAAGGTGGGTCATACAAACGGATGTTCCCCGAGTCGTGACAGCAGCAGGAACGTGTGCAGGTCTCCGTGTTTCATGAACGGAAGAACCACCATTGGAATTGGAAAGCGATGATTGGGACGCCGGTGAAGGCTCACTCCTATTAGACGAGAGAGACTGTGAATGAAAGGGTCTGACCTCTGACCCCGTGTGTGTCTGTGTGTGTTCTACCAATGAGCTGGATGACGTTAGGGTGGTGGAAATCCCTCATGTAGGCCGCCTCCTTCAGACACTGCTCAATGTCACCTAACGAGGTGACGTCAGCTGCAGGACACACACGCACACATTAATCTCAGAGAAGTTTGAGGCCCCAGGCCAGGTTCAGGTTCTGATCCGTTCTGGGCTCAGATGTGCGTGTGACTCACATTTCAGTACTTTGACGGCCACCTTCTGCACAGACGAGTCCTCCGTCTTCAGGTGGGCCTCACGCACTGAGCCGAACTCACCTGCTCGGTAAACACACGTTAACAACACCTGTCGGTGACTCGTGTTGAGACTTCTGGACTTGATGTCACAGTTTATAAACAGGAAGTAGTACAGTTCACTTTGTTTTCATGTGCGTTTTGTAACTTGATATGTTGTGTTACTGTTGTGTCACCTTTGCCCAGCATATGTCTCAGCGTGATGAGTCTCTCTGGAATCAGGACGTCCTGCAGTTTGTTCTTCAGGTCATTGCTGATCCCAAGACTGTCCACTGGAGGGAGACACAGGAAGCTCGTATCAAACCCACGAATCAGTCATCAGGTCCTGACAAAACTGTTTCACACTCACGAGTCGACTCCTGCGGCTCTGAGCCGCTTCTGTTGAAGGATCGAGCTGCCGTGAAAGACACCGAGCTCTCGGGACCTGGAGGCTTAAAGACCAAACTGAGAACAGAGACAAAGAGTTGAGTTCAGATGTTAGATCTGTCAAAAACACCAACAACATGTTACCTACACCTGTGTCCACAAACCTCCAAAACCCAGAACTGAAGCGGACTGACACAGGTCTACCTGGTCCAACGTGTCCCTGGTCCACGAGGCCAGTTCCAGGACTGGTTTCAAACCAACTGGCTGCTACAACAGCTCAAAAACTAAATCTAGGCCAAGAAAACCGGTGTAGAACAGGTTTCTGTGTTATTTAATGAGAAATTGTCCTCATGTCCCCACGTTGGGACATGACGCAACGTCATTCAACGTCTTTATGCAGCTGATCTAGCGTCTCCGGTTCGGCCCTCACTTAATACAGACACACTACTTTTTATTTCCCCTCATACAGTGTTTGATCTCCTCATGTGCACCGACTCCATCTCTGGATGTTCTTCAGTGGGGAATGAAGATAAAAACCTGGATTTCAGAGTCAACTACATTTTCTGTGTGTGTGTTCAGTAAAGGCCTCCCCCTGCTCTGTCTGTGATTGGCTGATTCTTGCCCTCACCTGGACAAACCTCAGTCCACATGTTTAAAGCCAACCAACCTGAAACCATGAAGGTGACAAGTACTGGCCAATCAGACATTTGGTTCCAGACATAACAGAGTCTCCAGCTAGTGACCTCTGGTCTAGAATCAAGAACTGCTTCTGTCAGACACCAGGTTTGAAATTTGAACCCAGACTAGTTCTGTTGATCAGAGTTACATACCCAAACCGTGTTTCTTTTCCTCTGCGGCGAGCGAGGATGACGAGCAGGAGTCCAACCACCGTGGTCACTAGCACACCGAGCAACAGGCCGACCCATATGTGGCTCCGCTGGACCTGGATCTGGACTGAGGAACAGGTCATGGATCAGTCTAGAAACAGAAACTTTAGAATCTTCTCAAAGTGTGAGGATGTGTTTTCTACCTGAGGCTGGCAGCACCAGTACGGGGGGACTCCAGGGTCCACAGCCCACCGACGTGCAGGCCGAGACCTGGAAGGAGGCGTTAAAGAAACGTCCTGCTCCTGAAAGCTGAGCCCAGTTCTCCTTAAACAGCAACGGCTCCTGAACGCAGGAACACAGGTAGGACAGTCCTGTGACTATGACCCCGGGATCCTCTGCGTTTCCGAGCACACGGGTCACCTGTCATTACCCGTCCTCACCTGTCCGATCACAAACAGCTCAACATGTCTCACCTGTGCTTCTCCTCCCAGAGTCCACTGCAGCTTGTAGGCCATCAGTTTCCCCTGAAGCTCGTCGGCCTGAAGCTTTGTCCAGTTCAGAGACAGATGCTGCTCTGAGAGGTCGAAGGTCAGGTTCCTGGGGGGTGCTGAGGGTACTGTGCACGCACACACAAATATGACCTGATTAAAATATGATTTCAGTGTGTTTTAGACCCCCACCCCCCACACAGGGTCTGCTGCCTACAGGTGGCACTGCAGCGTCTGCAGACCGGCCTTTTCATGTGGAGACAAAGGCTGATTGTACGGAGAGGACTGGAATCTGCTGGATAACGTCCAGCTGGGTCACAACACACAACAAACCAACAAAAACACAAACAAGAAAGTTCAGCTCAGAGGAAGCAGGAAACTAGCAGGCAGCAGCTTTTTAATTCTGGTCATGATCCTGACGAATATACACAAGCAATGAATGTAGGAAATGATCCTGTTACGCACACACACATATACACACACGCACACGCCTACTGCTTAAGTTAAACAAGAACAAGATGTATCTGCGTGATGTAGAACCACCACAGGAACACGTGTCCTACTAACTAATGATCAGCTGGTACTTTACTCCAGTGAGAACCACAAGTCCAAAGGTGCTCGAGTGAAGAACGTTGTTCTCGAGTCAGAGGCAACAGACGTTCTCACCTGACTCAGGTGTCTGGAAGTGCAGCCAGGGGCAGAAAGGTGACGCCCCCACCTCGTTCACACACGAGACCCTCGCGCTGTAGTTGGAATGACTCCTCAGAGCCGACAAAACCAGGACGTAAGGAGGAACCAGAACTTCCTGCTGAGGCAGGTCCAACATTCTGGTAGACCGCCTCGACACCTAGGGGTGGGGGGAGACACTTAAGACCAGGATCCAGTCAGAGCCGGTGTCTGTGTGCGTGTGCCTGGTCGCTCAATGGGTTCAGTGAGCTCAAGTGTCAGACTGGGATGCAAAAAGTTGCAGGTTTGAATCCCCGTCTGGCTTCTAGTCCATATTCCACTAGGTGTGTCCTTGAGCCTGACACCCAGCGCTAGCTCCCTGTAAGTCGCTAAAAGCATAAAAGCATCTGCCACGTAAAGTAAAGTCTGTGCGTGTGTGTGTGCGTTACCTGGATGATGCAGCGAAGCAGCTTAGAGTGGCCGGTGAATCCTGGTTTCCATGACAACGTGACATTGTTGTCCAGCACGCTCAGGAGCCGCAGTTCACCTGGAGCTGACGGCAACACTAAACCCCACCCACCACGACATAACATCCAATCAGAGCTCACAGAGTCCGGCGGTTGATGTAAACCTGGTTCCAGGAGGAACAAACCTGCTCTTCAGGTCCAGCAGGGGAACTCACCTTTAATGTGAACTGTCCCGGTTCTCGACACAGAGATTCCTCTGGCATTCTTGGCTTCACAGTAAAACCTGACACTGCTGTTCACACCTGCACAAGGACAGGTACTGATCAGACACCTGTTCCCCGTGTCCCCCTCAGTCTCTGGGTGGAGGAGGCTCAGTGATTGTTTATATCAGCACCACCAAAGTACAAACAAGTCCAACGCTAAAACCAGGCAGTGCTGCTAAATACAAACCTGTGAACCAGGTACAGGACTGACCTGCAGCAAAAGACTTTGGACCTAGTGGTTTAGGTACTGGGTCCATTAACATCCAACAGTAGCACAAAGAGAAGAAGCCAGAACGTGAACCCAGATAAATGTTGGAGCCAAGAACTGAAACTGAGATTTGTCCAAATATAAAATACTGGACTCGATTCCTGGAAGTGTTTTTCTTTGGCTCACTCACCCAATCGGACCCTGCAGTCAGGACAGTCAGTTTGACCCTCAGTCCACAGATCTCTCTGTGCATGTTTGTATATTTACACCTTCCTTAAACTGTTTTTCTTTTCCTGAATCTGAAGCAATGTATCTGCACGGCCTCAGAACCTAATCTGGTCACCACACATATCACCTCATTCGGTCAGAAAGAGACACAGACGAGGACAAAGACACAGACGAGGACAAAGACACAGACAGAAACACAAACAGAGACACAGACAGAGACAACAAATCAACTTCACAAGTGTCTCATTCATACATTTACAGATCTCAGTTTGTGCGTTACCTGGTAGCCCAATGGGTTAAGTGTCAGACTGGGATGCAGAAGGTTGTGGGTTCGAACCCCCGTCTGACTCCTAATCCATCTCCTACCAGGTGTGTCCCTGAGCCACACACCCAGCGCTAGCTCCCTGTAAGTCGCTTTGGATAAAAGCGTCTGCCAAGCAAAGTAAAGTAAGTTACCTTAGTAACCTTCTCCCTGGAGTCTGACTCACACCTGCAGCTGTGACTAACAGCTGTTCCTGGATCAGCTGTGACTCATGTCGTAACTCATTTGCACAGCGACATGATCGATCTATGTCAGGCACAGTTTCCCACAATGCACCTGGGCAGCTGTAAACACTGACCTTGGACCTGGAACACAGAGGGTGAGGCTCTGGGGTCTCTCTCCTGCACCCCCCCCAGCCACCACAGCACCTCCACAGGCTCAGGGGGACCAACTGCGGCACAGGTGAGGTTGAAGGGGACGTTGGGGAATGTGGACACGTCCTGAGGCTCCTGGATGAAGTGAGGGACTCCTGAAGGAGACAGAGGAGGGAGTGAGGTGTTCAGGGTCTCAGGAAAACTGAGGACTGCAGGAAAAATAACACACACTGACCCCGAGGTGTGTTCAGGGTGCTCACCTTCCACTGTGACCCAGGCTCGTTGAGAAGAGAACGTCAGGCCGTGAAACTGCACCTCACACCAGTACTGACCCGCGTCCTGCTGCTGGACCGACTTCACACTGGAAACGTGAACAAACACAATCTCGTTCCTCTAAACCCAGTTACCACACATTCCATGGGCCCAGGTCCTAAACCTGTGGAACCAGGTCCAGTTTGCTAATCATGTTTTTACTGTGACACTGAAACATGAAGATTCTGAGTGAGGTTCTGCAGCCCGGTGGTTTCTGGACGTTTGCTGTGGAGAAGGTGATGTCACACCGGGTCACACTGGGTCAGCCTGGGTCACACCGGGTCAGTCCGTCAGTCATTAATAATCAATACATTATTAGATCCAGTGCTGAAATGTGACGCTCCATAAACGGGTCAGAGTTTGTTTGAGGTTCTTTACGGAGCTCAGACACAGAACCGCTCTCTGGTTCTCTGACCTTCTCTCTCTTCAGGAATCTGAGTATTAATCTGATTAACCGGCTGCTGCTCAGCAAAACACACTGACCTGAGGCCAGGTTCTCAGAACTTCACGGACCAGCCTCAGATTAAAGACCCTGATCCTGGACCTGCAGTGGGACCTGGACCTTCATTCCCTGTGGGAGCTGTGGATTCCTGTCAGATCTCACACGAGGAAAGTCCAGCTAAGAATAAAGCTGCAGGTTAAATCCACAGTGAACGTCACTAATGTTTGTCCCGTGGAACTGAGTCTGAGAGTTTCTGTCCCGCTTGCACTCGTCTTAATAATCACTGTATAGTTCTTTCTCCCTCTCTCACTGGAACATTTGTATCTTCTATATTTTGTTCTCTCTATATCGTACTCTGTGTGACTGGAACAAATGTTTTGTGCAGTAGAACTCGCCACTGCTTTACTTCACTTTACTTTATTTTACTGTACTTGTCAGACACTTTTACAGGGAGAAAACTCCAGCAGTTACCATTCAGGTTCTGTAAATTAGTTACTACTAAATAAGAGCCTGATAACTCATCAAGATAGAGAACATGTTAGGTGTGTGTGATTCTTTTGAAATACTTTTTGTACAGTGAGTTTTCAGACGTGTTTAAAGGTGGCGATAGTCTCAGCCATTCGAACGGAGCAGAGAAGAGGAGTGACGAAGGTGTATTTCAGCTGGTTGGAAATGAGGCGGGCTGAAACATTTCGGACCACCTGAAGGGTTTGATGGTGACTGCAGAAGCTCCAACCTGGAGACAGGCTCAAATTCTTCCGTCATTCATCAACACGGCCTTCAGGACTGAACCATATATCTTTTTCTATCAGTCAATATCAATATGTATCGACTTATACATCACCAAAATAAAAGCACCGGGGGGATATGTAAAGTCCAGTTATTTCACACATTTTCGCTATGTACTGACTAATATTACAGTGTAGTAGAGAAAGTACATTTTAGTGAAAGTACTACATACTGCCGTTGAGTGAAGTACTCAGTTACCCGTGAAACGTCTCCCAGTGCTGCTCCCCCATCGTGATGAACCACTGGTCGGTGCTGTAGAGTTTCTTTCCGTCCTTCAGCCACACGATGTCGGGCTCTGTCAGACCCTCGACGGCGCAGCTCAGCCGCACGGTGTTCCCCTGAGACACCGTCTGATTGGTCGGGTGCTTGGTGAAGAGCACACCTGGAGGAGGAGGAGGATGAAGACACGTCACTCTCTTTACATTGTTCATGTTGCCCTGGTTACCCATGGTGTTGTTGCCATGGTTACATTTTCGCGTCTGACACGAACCATGATGAAGTCGTTTTTTCCAACAAAATGTGAGATGACATCATAGACCACTGGCTTCCACTATGATCCCATTGGTGGATCACGTCACTCCAGTGATGTCATCACTGAGCTGCTGACTCTGGGTTTGATGTCATTAATCAGATGACAGCATCAGGAGACGGATCATGGATCAGGAAACTAGAGGATCTGGTTCTTATATATGCTGCCGGTCTTCACCCCCCCTCTGGAGTCCAGTTCTGGATCAGAGGGGGGGTGAAGGTTGGGAAGTCCTGCTCCTCTTCAAAGACATTCAAGATTCAAGATTCAAAACACTTTATTAATCCCAGAGGGAAATTGTTTGCCATGAATACAGCCGCTCTCGTTA
>JAUMHF010000014.1:143850-157973 GCA_032359275.1 Microctenopoma steveboyesi | reverse complement strand
CTGGGGTGGCTGAGGTCCTTCACGATCTTCCTGGCCTTGGTCGAGCACCGTCTGCTGTAGATTGAGTGCAGGTCAGGAAGCTCAGCGCTGATGGTGCGCTCAGCTGATCGCACCACTCTCTGTAGAGCCCGTCTGTCCTGCATGGTACTGTTCCCAAACCACAGCCAGAGACACCAGCTCCTGCACTGAGTGGCGCTGGAGGGCCTCAGGATGTGGAGCCCTGACTGGTCTGTGTCTGTCTGCAGAACTGGACAGTAAAGACGGGGCCAAGCTGTTCAGTAAGCAGCCCAACAGGATCCAGAGAGTGGCTCGGGGGTCGGGGGTCGCCACCAGAGACGTCCAGGAGCTGCTCACCCAGTACACAAAGTTCGCCCAGATGGTGAAGAAGATGGGGGGCATCAAGGGCCTGTTCAAAGGTGAGTTCAGCAGGACCTGATCTCTGAGGGTTGGAAGTCAGGAGGACAGAGGGTCTGAGGTAACAGGACATGGTGATGGTCTGTTTCAGGAGGAGACATGTCCAAGAACGTGAACCCATCTCAGATGGCCAAACTGAACCAGCAGATGGCCAAGATGATGGACCCCCGAGTCCTGCACCACATGGGTGAGACCGGCTCTGCCTGTTTCTGCAGAACCTTCTGAGTCCATCGTCAGACCAGAGACTAATCATTTGATCTGGTTTCTGTGTTTAAGGTGGAATGGCCGGTCTTCAGTCCATGATGCGTCAGTTTCAGCAGGGTGCTGCTGGAAACATGAAAGGCATGATGGGATTCAACAACATGTGACCGCCGACAAATCAGCTGCCTTAAAACCTACAAAACCCACAAAGCCCCCCCAGACAGGTGAAGGTGCGAGGGGTGGGGCTTGGAGAGACAAACTAGAGGGAGGATGTTTCACCAAGAAACAAAGTAAAGAAACAGCTCGACATATTTAGAAGCTTCTTCAGTTTTGGTCTGACGGACAAAATGTTGAACCGCTTCTTTAGTGAGGAGCAAGAGCTCTGCTTGCTGTTTTTGGGCCTCATTAATTTAAATGTAAGACGCTTTGTGTATAAGATTTAAACAGAGGTCGTCCGTCCTGATTGGACGACATGCTGACGATGATGATGAACATGTTAGTTAGTGACAGTATTTTTGTCATAATAAACATTTGTATTACACTATTTTTGACCTGCTGTCTTTATTTGTGACAGAAACAGACAAATCAGAATCTATTTTAACTTTGAACATATGATTTATTTATAGATATTTATATAAATAAATAAGAGTCCCAGAGTACACTGTATTTTCTCAGGTCCTTTGACCTTTGCAGCACCATGCGAGTCTGTGGTGTCCAGCGTGATCTTCTTTGCTGTGGTTTGCTGATGCAGCAGCTGCCACTAAAAAACTGGACAAACTAATCAGGAGGGCTGGTTCTGTTCTTGGTGTGGAGCTGGACTCTCTACAAGTTGTAGCTGACAAGAGGATGAAGAACAAACTCCTCTCAATCCTGGACAACCCCCCACGCCCACACAGTGTCCTGAGGACAGAGGAGCATGTCCAGAGACACAGGAGGTCATTTCTGCCTGTGGCCATCAAACTGTACAACTCCTCTCCTTTAGGTTAATTATGATATAAATACATATTATATATTTTTATTAGTTCACTTTTGCAATTTGTTAGTATTGTTGTATTACTTATTTTGTTCTGTAAGGTGAACATTTAGTATTTGTGTTGATGTTTATCTTTCCTGGTTACAGTTGCTGTAACAAATAATTTCCCTCTGTTATGAAAAAAGTGTTTTCAATCTTAAAGTCTCAGTCCAAAGTCCGATACGACCAAAGATCTTATATATGATGTATATCGTGATGATGACTCACTCTGATATGGAATGTGTCACCGCTGATAAAAGACTCGTTCAAAGCTTCATGGGGTCTGTAGTTGTTTACACCTGCGACGTGTTAGGAGTCATGGAGACAGTGCCCCTTTTTTGTTATTTTCTGGTTTATATTTTTTTACCCAGTTTTGTGGTCACTTCGTCACACTAATTCTAATGTGCAGATCTGCAGTGATTTTGTTTCTGTTGTAGTCGTCTCTTCATACAGAGACTCGGATCAGGCGTCTTAATGGACCGTTGGGCCTTGGTCTGGTAGGTCCATTCAGTAACCACCCATGGTTTTACCTGGAGCAGCAGTTTGAGGTGTGTCTTTTTATGGCAAGCGCTTGCCATACCTTTTCACTCTCGGGGCAGGACCGAGTAATGCGGTCCCTGAATATTGCACAGAGTGAGACGTCAATATTTTCGACCTCTCTGTGTCTTGACGTGGCGCCGGGCCTCCGCCATATTGTTTTGCTTCGTTGTCAGTAGAGAGCAGCAGCAGCAGCAGCAGCAGCAGTAAGTCGCCGATTTACCTTCATACTCAGACTCACCTGGATCTGACAAGCCCATAACTTCACCTGGTTTCTAGCAGGACACTTGTCTCTCCGTCCTCTACCTGTCACCTTTGTGGTGCTGTTGACGCCGCAGTTTAGTTCAGCTGCTGTTAGCCGTTAGCTTCGAGGCTAATTGAGTTAAAACTGCAGATAAAATATTTTTTATTTTCTATCCGTTCACATTCAAACCTCCAGGTTCAGGTGAGACAACCCTAACCGCGTCACACAGGTGCCAGCTGCCGTCACCCTGTGTTCTGACGCAGCATCTTTGACCTGAGCTGGATTTTACATGTCAAAGATGAACCATCAGCTGATTTCATTATTGATTATCTATTGATTACCATCAGCAACAACCCGAGTACATTTACCGCGTGTACTGCAGTACCACCTAAAAGTATTTGTACTTTGTGTCCAGGTTCTGCAGTACACCTCAGACGTACTTTTTCCTTCTTTAAATAATTTAAGGGGGCATTGGTTGGTGTCTCCTCGGCGGTGCGGGGCATTTTATTCTTTAGAAATCTGATTTAATACTTTTTTCTTTTTTACAAAACTCACAGTTGTGTTTTAGTTAAAAAGTTTAACAAAACTAAAAAAGTTTGATACTTTACCTGAGGAGTTAAGTCTAAAAGTTCAAAAACTGATTTATTGAATCAGGTTAAAATAATAAAAAACACATTTCACATTCAAACAAAGACGCGTCTGATCAGTTTGTCATGAAGTCGCATCCACTGGAAATATGGGAAATATCTTATAAAATAAAAAATCATCCAGCGGAAGAAACAAACATTTTCCTGATACGACTTTTTTTTTAGATTTTCTATTGTTACGATAAAATTCTGCCTTTTTATAATAAGACATAACATAAATATAAAGGAAAGTTACATTTGGATTTATTATTAACAACCCCCCCCCCAGTTCTTACCTGACAGTGCGTCAACCCCCTATCTCCCTGCGTTGCCATGGCGACCTTCCCAGAGTACATTGCTCAGAACGAGGAGCGGGATGGCGTGCGCTTCAGCTGGAACGTGTGGCCATCCAGCCGGCTGGAGGCGACCCGGATGGTGGTGCCGGTGGCAGCACTGTTCACGCCCCTGAAGGAGAGACCGGACCTGCCTCCAATCCAGTATGAGCCGGTTCTCTGCAGCCGTGCCACCTGCCGCGCTGTGCTCAACCCGCTCTGGTATGCACCCAGCTGTTTCACCAACAACCACTAGTGTCACAGTCACCTCAGTAACAAGCTCCGCCCTGTGTGTTTCAGCCAGGTGGACTACAGAGCCAAACTGTGGGCCTGTAACTTCTGCTACCAGAGGAACCAGGTAAACGTTTCCAAATGATGTTTCACCTGCAGAGAGCAGACTTATTTGTCAACAAAATATTAAAGCTTGGTGGTGATGATGATGATGATGATAAGGCAGCTTCGTTTGTCTGCGGGATGAGACGGGTACGTGATTACAGGTGTCCGGTTGTTAGTGGGATCAACGGACATAGAAACTTCCAGACAGAGTTGTGTTGTGTTTCAGTTTCCTTCGTCCTACGCTGGCATCTCTGAGGTGAACCAACCTGCTGAGTTGCTGCCTCAGTTCTCCACAATCGAGTACGTGGTCCAGGTGAGGCTGACAGACAGGTGATACAGCAGAAAGGTGCAGTCACGAGCAGGCCCGTGCTGTAACCTGGTCTGGTCTCTGTCCTCAGAGGGGTCCTCAGATGCCGCTGGTCTTCCTGTATGTGGTGGACACCTGTATGGAGGATGAAGACCTGCAGGCCCTGAAGGAGTCTCTGCAGATGTCTCTGTCTTTGCTTCCCCCCACGGCGCTGGTCGGGCTCATCACCTTTGGACGCATGGTTCAGGTCCACGAGCTCGGCTGTGAGGGGATTTCCAAGAGCTACGTCTTCCGGGGGACCAAGGACCTAAATGCCAAACAGCTGCAGGTAGAAAAAGACTGGCTGAGTCTACTAGAACTAGTTTCTATGTAGCTTCACAGTCGGATCTGGTCTGATGACCCTCCTCCTGACCAAACGGTACCTTTAAACCCGTTCTGTTGGTCCTACAGGAGATGCTTGGTCTGACCAAACCTTCAGCTGGTAGAGGACCTCAAACTGCTCAGCCTCCTCTGTCCAACAGGTAAACACACGCTGCTGCTGCTGCTGATACAGTCAGGTTCACACGTAAAGCCAGGACCTGACGGGGAAGGTTTCTGGAACCGAGTCTGGAGAGTTCGACTGAAGTCAAAGTGTCAAATATGCAGGTTCCTGCAGCCGGTCCAGAAGATTGACATGAACCTGACCGACCTGCTGGGGGAGCTGCAGCGAGACCCCTGGCCCGTCACCCAGGGGAAAAGGCCGCTGCGCTCGCTTGGCGTTGCCATGTCCATAGCTGTGGGCCTGCTAGAGGTGAGGAGGAGTGGAGGTGATGGTGTTGGGACTTGGAGGTCGGTCAGCCTCTCATCATTGTCGTTTTACCCACAGTGCACCTTCCCGAACACAGGCGCTCGCATCATGACGTTCATCAGCGGCCCAGCGACGCAGGGTCCTGGCATGGTGGTGGGAGACGAACTGAAGACCCCCATCAGGTCCTGGCACGACATTGAGAAAGACAACGCCAAGTTCATGAAGAAGGCCACCAAGGTGAGCGAAAGCTGATTCAGTTCAGTTCATATATTTCTTGCTCATCTCTCTGTTATTATATTATAACGTTGTCATGTATCAGATTCTGGACTCCGGTCAGGTTGAGGTCTTCAGTCTGGTATGAGCCAGATCTCTGTCTCTGTTGCAGCACTATGAGTCTCTGGCCAACAGAGCTTCCACTAACGGTCACATTATCGACATCTACGCCTGTGCTCTTGATCAGACCGGCATGTTGGAGATGAAGTGTTGCGCCAACTGCACCGGGTACACGCACGTCCTTACCTGTTGTCTGTGACTAATGATGCTATTAGATTACCTGAGACTTTACCTGTGACGCTTGTGTCTCTGCAGAGGCTACGTGGTGATGGCAGACTCCTTCAACACGTCTCTGTTCAAACAAACCTTTCAGAGGGTTTTTACCAAAGACGTCCAGGGATCGTTTAAAATGGCCTTTGCTGCGACGCTGGAGGTCAAGGTGAGCGTCATGGGAGGAACCAGACATCACTAGTCAGCGATTTACAGGAAACAGTGCTGATAAATAAATCTCCAGTGGAGACTCAGCTCACCTGTTCAGGTGAGTAACGTTGCTTCTGTTTGTCTGCAGACATCCAGAGAGATCAAAGTCTCCGGATCCATCGGACCCTGTGTGTCTCTGAGCGCTAAAGGACCATGTGTCTCCGAGAACGTATGTAACTACGTTGCTCCACACGGCAGACCTTTGACCTTTCAATAAACCCAGTCTGTTGGACATGTCCAGGACAGGTGTGCAGCTGCACGACTAACGTGACGTGTTTCGGTATCCACAGGAGATTGGAACAGGAGGAACGTGTCAGTGGAAGATCTGTGGTTTGGATCCAAGCACCACTCTGGCTTTCTACTTCGAGGTTGTCAACCAGGTACGAACACCGGACCTCTGACCTTTACACTAGCTCAGGTTGGCTCATTACATCTCTGATGATGTCAGATCCTCTGTAAACCTCCAGGTCGCGATGCTCTCTCCCTCAGATTAAATAGTTTGCAGCATTCGTTTTATTCCACTGTAAAGTCTCTTCCATAAAAAACGTTACAGCACACTTTTGGTTCTCCAAAGACCCGCCGGATGGTCCAGAACAGTTGCACTGATGAATCTAAAGTTGTTGAGTAGTTGTTAGCACTGTGGTAAACTTCATACCAACATAAAAACAACACCCCAAACCGTCAGTGAACGCGCTGAAATCCGGTGCTGCTCAGTTCAGTGTTGGTACCAGACCACTGACACTCTGACACTGACAGTGTAATGTCTCGGCTAGCGCTGTGCGGTTTACCGCTTCATACCAAAAAGTCAATGCTGCAGGAATGTGCACAGAACTTCTCACAGTGGAGATGTTCTCATGGATCCTGTTACGATGTCTCAGAACTCACAAGAACAGCTGGAAGGTTCCAGCGTGTAAAAATGTTGTTTAATGCTAGAAACACCAAGACAAGAAAAATGCAGTAAAGTCATAGAAATAGATGAAACAGGCTTTAAAATCATGTTTACTGAACGCGCACTTCGTCAGCTGGTGAGTTCACTTTAATAAACAAACAACATACAGACGTGTTCTACAGGAAAGAATCTGAGATAACATTTTATTTTTATTTTAGTTAAAGTGTCAGAAAAAAAAACATTCAGAAAAATAACTAAGTTCACATGTCTGACGATCACAGCAGGTGTAACATCGAGCAGGAACTAAAAGTCTCATCTTAACTGGAATCTCACTCCTTCACACTGTTTGAGCTCAAGTAGAAGGAGGAAATTAAAATCCTGGAGTAAACCTCACGGCCACCACTCAGCCTGTTTGGCCTGATTTATGAGGGTGGTGTCTGTGTTCCTGGCGACAGTGGTGGACTTGCTGCCGTTGTGCTGATGCGATTGGTCGTTTCCAGTTGGAAGGCAGAGCTCTGTGGGCGGGAAGCCAAAGGTGTCCCAGAGGTCCAACACCTCTGAGTAAACCTGCAGATACTCCGTCGCAGCACCACCCTGTACCTGCTGCAGAAAAACCAGATGAAGAAGAAGACATCACAACACTTCAGTGATTTGATGTCCCGGGGTATAAACCTCGACAATGACCTTAAATCTTTAACTCTGAGTCGGACTTACGTCTGTGTCAAGCAGGTGATCCAGGGGTTGAAGGCGGCGCTGGTCAGAACCAGCCAAGTGGACAGCAACGAGCTCGCTGCAGGACTGTGCTCCCCACTGAAGGTCTCATACAGACACATGGAGATGTATGGCAGCCAACAGACCAGCAAACACACTAAAACCACAAAGAAACCGGTTCCATATGACCACATCAGAACCAACTGTGTAACAAGCCGATGCTTTGTAGAGATCTAGAAGAGCCGTCCTCTGTTGGAAGGAGCCGGATCTTCAGCTGCTCTGCTGAGAATCTGTTTCGGTGATCACAGTATGGGGCTAATCGCTCGGGGGGGGGGGGTGTTAGGAAAACACTGAACACAAACTAAACTTTAAGGAGTGATGCTAAGCCGAGCCGGACCTCCACCAGTCCTCCAGCAGCCTGTAAACATCTGAGAACGAGGTGCTGCTGTCAGGATGGTTCCATCTTTAGGATCTTTGGAATCGTTTTCATGTAAAGTTAAAGCTTTAATTATGTTAAAGACAATATTTTAGTGAGTAATCAGGGCGAAGCATGAACTCACGTGAGGTTGTGACCATCACAATAGAGCTCCTCAGGTAATTGTTGGCAGGAACGTAGAAGCAGTGCAAGTCGTTGCACATGAAGGTTCCTCTCCTGGCCTGTTTCCGGGCCACGTAGACCATGTATCCATACAGAGAGCACATGACGACGATCGGCACCACGATGCCCGGCAGCATCCACAGGAACACAAAATGTCTGTTCTCGGGTTTGAAGCTTGGGCCACATAGGAACCGCGCCTCACTGTAGGTATAGCTGCCGAACCCCAGCAGGGGCAGGGTGGCGTTCAACAGGCAGAACAGCCAGATCAGGACGAGCACCGCTCGACTCCGCCCGGCTGTCCAGATGCTGCTGTAGCTGAGGGCGAAGCAGATCTCTGTGAACTTATCCACAGTGGCCCAGGTGAGAGACTGAATGGAGGAGGTCTGCAAGAGGAGGAACATAAAGCCGCTGGCCTGACAGAGGGGACTGTCGCCGGGGAAACCTTCAGGCCGGGAGAGGCTGTTGCACGCTCCCACAGATAAAACGCAGAGTCCTAAAGCCAGGTCACTGAGGCTGAAGCTCAGGGTGAGTCCCAGCGTGTCTGACCAGAGCTCCTTGTTGAAAAGGAGCATCAGCAGGAGGAGCAGGTTCCCTAGGATGGAGGCCACACTCGACAGAACCATCAGAGCGGCATACAGCGTCTTCAGCGGGTTCACCATCTTCAGACACACACGCGTGGACATTCGAGGACTGGTTTATCATCTAGAATCAGCAGGAACCCAGATGTGTTGAGCTGCAGTTCCTGTGGATTAAAGTAGACGCGATCACATGATCAACAGATTTAACCAAAGTGAAGGAGGACAGTTCTTCAGCAGATAATTGAAAGCTCCAGATACTGTCATGGAAATTAAGGAGTGGATAAAAACCTCATCTTCAGACACAAACCAGATGCTGTGTCACTATATGACCTAAAGATACCCCCACACAGGTCTCCCAGCTGTCCAAACCACACTATCAATTAAATAATTATTACACATGTTTTCACACACGCGACAAAAGGTTTGAGACACCAGGCGGCAGCAGCATCGTGGTTCAGATCCGATCCAGTCATTTGCCTTCAGACTGAACCAAAGTAGAGCTGTGTAACTTCTCTGCTTTTATTCTTAATATGAATTTGAATCAAATCCACCTACATTAAAGAGAAGAGTGTTACATCGCTGCCAAACTCTGACGGGACCAGACCTCTTCTGAGGTCCGGATAGTGGACGGGCTATAAATCTCAGAGCTGCTTGGTTGGACTCCACAGATGAGTCACAGCGGTGAGACACTGTTCAAACATCATTAGGTATCCAACATAGAGTCCAGGACCCAAAGGAACGCGATGGTCCAATCATTAGTGCTCACGTTGTTCAGACAAGGTGAAAGCCAACAAGGACCAGAACCCAGCTCCCGACCAATTTTTGTCTCTCAGTTACAGTTTATTACAGAGGTGACGTGTTTAGTCTGAGCAGCAGGAACCAGGCATCGAAACAGATTATTAAAAGAATTAAAGTGTTCTACCTGGAGTCCTGTAAATAAAGAGAAATAAATCCAGGTGAAGCTGTTTGGCAGCTCGTCCTGAACCCGTCCTGAATCCGTGCGAACTGCAGTAGCTGCATCTCCAGAGGCAGAGTTGCCGCGTTGCATCTGTTGCTTGCCTGCTGAGATGATGAGGAAACACAGGTTATCTGCTGTAGAGTCAACACCACCTGAACAGCCAATATCCTGTGTGTGTGTGCGTGTGTGCGTGTGTGTGTGTGTGTGTCACGCTGCCTGGCTCAGGTAATAACAGGTGTCTCATCATCACCTCATCAGCTTCACGCCACTGAGGAGCTCAGTGTGACCACCCGCTCAGACTGTGCAGGTGGTCACAGTTAAAACCAGAGCCGGGCACAGAGCCGGACCAGCTCTGAGCCTCCTGCTGCATCACGGTTTTATTTTAAAGAGAAGTTTCACTGACTGTAAACAAACGCTGCAGCTGTCACCACATTATAGACTAAACATAACAGGGCACAAAGATAAATCCTGTTCAGTTTAAACACACACACCTGTGTATGTGTTGGTTCTGTGCCCAGTTCATTTCTGTCCTATATATCAATCTGACACCAGACAAACAGGTGGATGATGATGGAGGAGGACGTTTCTGCAGCTTCCTGAGCTGAAACGTGTTGAACGACCACATCTCTGCGTGTTGTTAAATTAGATCCGTGACGGTTTTTCTTCATGAGCAGCACTGACATTTTACTGTCGGGTCAGGACGTAGCGCGTCAGTCTGTGCTTATTGATTATTGATCAGCAGCAGTCTGACCCTGTGTGTTTGTGTTGCAGCACAACGCTCCGATCCCTCAGGGCGGCCGGGGAGCGATCCAGTTTGTGACTCAGTATCAGCACTCGTCAGGACAAAGGCGCATCCGTGTCACCACCACGGCCAGGAAGTAAGACAGCAATGCATTCACTGACCTCGTGTGACGTCTGTGTAGCTGCTGTGATACAGTCAGTTTTTATTGTAGATGAAGGTTTTCTTTCTTCAGATTCAGGTCTGTGCTCCGTGTCTCATCAGACGTTCTGTTCAAACCAGTCAGAGGCACATTTTACACTTTGGATTTAATCCTTGTGTTTCTTCAGAAGCTTGTGTCTGCTGCATGATGCGTTCAAGAACATTAACTCTTCTCTTTATCTCCAACGGTCAGTTGGGCAGACGCTCAGACTCAAATCCAGAACATCGCAGCGTCCTTCGATCAGGAGGCGGCCGCCATCTTGATGGCGAGGTTGGCAGTGTACCGGGCGGAGACAGAGGAAGGTCCGGACGTGTTGCGGTGGTTGGACAGACAGTTGATACGGCTGGTACGACGACTCTTAAGGACAAAAACTATAAATAATCAAGACGCAGACTTTAACTCGAAACCTTTTTTGTACAGTGTCAGAAGTTTGGAGATTATCACAAAGACGACCCGAACTCCTTCAGGTTCTCTGAGACCTTCTCCCTCTACCCTCAGGTAACCCACATCCCACCGAGTCTGCTCCACCTGTTGCTGTAACACAGGTCTCCTCCAGGAGAAATTCAGAAATTCAGATCATCTGAACATCTGAACGTCTGGACTTCTGTCACGGCGTGGTTCTGAACAGCTCAGTACCTGTGTGACCATGTTTGTGTAGATCAGCTGTTAATTGATTACACACACGAAACTCGTCTCTGATTCACACAAACAAAAACATTCTGCTGAACCACTCACTCGTTACCATGTGTTGTGTTTCAGTTCATGTTCCACCTGCGGCGTTCGCCCTTCCTGCAGGTGTTCAACAACAGTCCGGATGAGAGCTCCTACTACAGACACCACTTCAACAGACAGGACCTGACCCAGGCCCTGATCATGATCCAGCCTGTACTCTACGCCTACTCATTCAATGGCCCACCTGAGGTACACACACACACACACACCTGAGGTACTGATTATTTGTAAGAGAGGAATAAAACAAATCTTTAAGTGCTGGATCATTGATTGATCAGTGGTCTGAATGTTTCAGCCGGTCCTGCTGGACAGCAGCAGCATCCTGCCAGACCGGATCCTGCTGATGGACACTTTCTTCCAGATCCTTATCTACCATGGAGAGGTGTACACACACACACACACACACAAATGTAAAAATGTATTATGAATTAAAAATTTAAAAAAGACTACGGATAAGTATCCTAAAAGTAAAAATAGATGAAGACTCTAGTATCAAACCACAGTCACCAGTGGTAACAACTTGATTGAAGATGATCAGCTTCCTTCTCATTTACATGTTTCAACAAACTGTAACCACTGGCGGCGCCTGAGGGGTGAGTGAGTGGTCAGAGCCTTCTGCATCTCAGCCTGATGCTTATGATAAAAAAAACAAACTAAGCAGCTTTTTTGCCAGATTTATTTAAACTGTCTCAGTAATAAATGGAACTCCTGATACATGACTACTAAACGGTAATCTAACCCAACATGTACCATCAGTATAATGTATTAACCCCCCAACACCAGACCGTAGCTCAGTGGAGAAAGGCCGGCTACCAGGACATGCCCGAGTACGAAAACTTCAGACACCTGCTGCAGGCACCAGTGGATGATGCTCAGGAGCTGCTGCACACGCGCTTCCCCATGCCGAGATACATCGACACAGAGCACGGAGGCAGCCAGGTGGGGGCACAAATACTCTGTCATACACTTTTACCCAAAGTGACTTACAGTGAGAAGATAAAAGCATTTCAGGTCACGTTACTTTACTTTACTTGGCAGACGCTTTTATCCAAAGCGACTTACAGGGTGTCTGGCTCAGGGACACACCTGGTAGGGGATGAACTAGGAATCACACGAACCTGCGACCTCCTACATTCCAGTCTGACGCTTAACCCATTGAGCAACCAGGCCGCTGGTTCTAGTTCTAGTTACTACAAACTGGTAGTAGTTGTATGCAAACTTGTATTTGTACAGACCCAACTTGCCACGAGGAAGAACGTGTGTGTGTTTGTGTGTGTGTGTAGCTCCTGTACCAGCTGGGTGGGGGCACTAACCCCAACCGTAACAGTCATACACACACCTGTACCACCTGTTTATGTTTGACTACTGATGATGATGTTTCCAGGCTCGGTTCCTGCTCTCCAAAGTGAACCCCTCCCAGACCCACAACAACATGTATGCGTGGGGACAGGTAAGCCTCACCCCCCCCCCCCCCAAGTTACACCCCTTTGTCCACCTGTAGACGTGACTCAGGTGTTAATGACTCGTCTCACCTGCAGGAGTCTGGAGCTCCCATCCTGACAGACGACGTCAGTCTGCAGGTGTTCATGGATCACCTGAAGAAACTTGCTGTGTCCAGCGCTGCCTGACCTCACCTGTTCTCACCTGTCCACATTATCTTTATGGTTTTATTTTGCATCTGCTGCCTGAGTTCCCATGACAACCAGTCACCCAAACAACCAATCAACACACCAACACAGCCTGCAGTCACCTGTCAGTAGCAGCCGCCCATCATGACGTGTCCTTACATGGTCTCCACGATTCATTTCAGGTCCTGACACACCTGGTGCCACCTGTGAGGACAAAACACCTCCCTGTCATTATCTTTGTACTTTTATCAGTGTTATTATTTAATCACAGGATTCCTGAATCCTCACTGCAACATTTCAACCAATTAGAAACCTAAAGTTATGACTCTGAACTTCCTGTAGATGCTTCACAATAAAAGCTTTGATGCGACAGCTTTTATTGTGAAACTTCTTGAAAGTGGAGCAGTAACAGATCATTAGTCCATGTTTTTCAAAGCAGCAGTAGCCAACGCTGCTCTGCTCCCTACCGACTTCCTGGAAAAGGTGTTCAGCCAATCAAAAGCTGTAAATGCTTTAATCTGACAGGTGACCTGTGCTCTGCTCCTGTCCGTCACCTGCTGCTGTCAAACTGTTTTAAACATCACAGCAGTTTAACAAACAAAGCCAGGTCAGACGTGTTGATCTCTTCATTCAGTATGAAAACTAGTACGTCCATGTGTTTGAGTTTATGTTTACAGCTGTTAAAACACTAAAACTTTGTTTTCGTTGAGCCTTTATTCTTGTTTCTAATAAAGTTCTGCTGCTGGGAACTTCACTGTGTTTTTATTGTTTCCGCAACAAGAGAGGGTTCAAACTAACAACAGCAGCGGCGACCTCAACGAGGACCCACTTTGGAACAGGAGCTGGTGGCAACATTCTTCATGTTCATCTTGGAGGAGAAGCCTGCGCAGTCTGGGGTTTGAGAGTCCCTACGTCCTGGCGGCCACACTGTTGGGCTTTAACTGTTGGGTTAGTAGCCAGATGGGTCCCCAGGTAGGATGAGGCTGGTGGTGTCTGTGCCGGGAGGCACTCAGGACCATCAGCCCAGTGGACCTCACACTCGAAAAAGGCAGAATAGAAGTCGCCCCCCAGAGTCGAGGGCTGGGCCCAGATCTCTCGGGCTGCAGTAGGGCCCAGGGAGACTGGGCGAACATGGGGAGGCCAGACGAAAAGAAAAGAAACTGAATGGAGGTATTTGGTTTGAGTTCAGAGCCTCTCAAGCCCTGGTTGCTGGGTCCAAAGTGGTCAGTTCATTCTGTCAATTAGCGTGTACAAAACAGAGGACCCAAACGCAGACCAGGACCAGAGAGGGTTCAAACAAACAAACTTTAATATAAATGAACAGACAATGGTGCGGGACAGAAATCAGTCACATAGGGAGGCAAAACTACAGCACTGAAATAAACACGGACATGGAGGTTGAACAGATACACAAGAGAGAAGGGACAAAATAGAAACTAAACCCAAACCAACTTATAGTGACGTTACACTCGAAGCAGATGATTCGACTCAGTATCGACCTTTTGAAGCAGAAGTATCGCGGCTGTTGTGTCGATGCCT
>JAUMHF010000014.1:118237-140021 GCA_032359275.1 Microctenopoma steveboyesi | reverse complement strand
GTTTGTACAGTATTTCTATTATTAATGCATACATCCAGTATTTCCTTTTGTCAAATTCACATTAAAACAAGTCAAGTCAAATTGAGTATTAATGTCTTTAAAAGAAAAAAAACGTCACAAATGCCAAGATGCTTATTGTTACACATACAGAACAGTGTCTTAGTGTTTCATGACATCTTGCCCTTTATTGCTCCAGACACATGCTGTGCAGAGGACTGACCAGCAGATGTCTCTATAAAAAATTGTATCAAATGCTTCAAAACACTGAACCATTTCGACACAACTGGTTCATATTGATTCAGTGGTTCAGAATGCTTTGGTTTATCTATCACTACCAACTTACACCAAGTGAGGAATAGTATAATGATGATGGTAAAAGGAGTGGTGACGAGGACAGCAAAGGGTGGAATAACTGACAAAGGAAAGGAGAATGTGCTGGGGCTTAAATAGTGAGTGGACTGATTAAATGAGAAACACCTGGGCGCAATTAAGGTGAGGGGGAGAGAGGGGTGTGGCTAAGGTGAGGGAGAAACAGAAAGACAGACAATGGCCAGAGGAGGACATGATCAAGATATTGTTGCAGTGTTGCTGTGGCAACAGTAGGTCATTATTCAAAGCACTACCCAGCACAACCTCTGACTTCCTGCCATTCTCCACTCACTTCCTGCAGGAAGCATCTGTGTCGCCGTGACAACAACAGTTGCTCTGGATGGATTTGAGTGATGTACTAAGGTAGTTTCACATCAGCGTGTTTCTGAAACGTGAATCAGAATCCGTTTGAGTTAAATCATCATTACACAAAAACCCTGGAACCTTTACAAGGATCCCTGGAATCAAAAACTTCTTCTGCCCCTAGAACCATGTGGCCTCAAAGAACCCACAGATCCAGGAGAAAGATTTTGAGGAACCCTGCCCACAAGAAATACTCATATTTCCATGAGGACGAACCTTATCAAGGAGCCTTGGAGGTTTTTCAGGAAGTGAATTAATTTACGCTCAAAGTCCATTTGGACATTTTAACACTTTACTTTAGAGTTTCTGTTTTGTATTTACTAATTTCTGCCTCTTTACTTAATCAGTGGCTGTTTTCTCATTAGATTGTGACATCAGTAATTAACACCTGTTTGTATGTCACTCATCACACGATTAATTTCCTTGTTTTTCTCGTGTTTCCTCATTTAAATTGTTCATGATGTCTTTTAAAACCAGGTTAAAATGTGAATCAGTTTTGGAACAAATCATTTCAGCAGTTTGTGAATTTTTGTCTGAGTGAGCAACTGCAACAATTTTCTCTGGAGGAAACCAGCTCACTGTATCAAGACACAGCACACTTCCCGTCCCGGAGCAGGAGATGAGGGGTGTGGCCAAGACTCGATCCGTCACCAGAGCTACTGTGGAGGAAAACCAGCAAAAAGTGGGAGAGAACAGAGGCGAATGACGAGCAGGAGAAAGAAACACGAGACAGAGAAGTGAATGGTTCAGTTTTGTTCTCAGGTCGACCGTAAGAAAACGGATTCATTCAGTTCACAGTGTTTCCTTTAATCCAGCTGCTTTTAACACGTCGTTTATCACTTTTCTCTATTTCTGACTTGCTGCTAACTTTAGTCCTGTTGGAATTTTTATGCACCTGAACACCAGAAAGATTTCACTCGTTTTTGTTCGTCAGAGAACATGTCGTCTGGACTCTGTTGGACTCATCTTTGGATCGTGGTCCTGCTCAGAAGCGTCTCTGCTGACTCCGTGTCACGCTACACCATCCACAGGTCCCAGGCCTCGTTTGACCAGGCCAAGCAGACCTGTTCCCGGGTTGGTGTCCTCACCACCTTCACCACCAAACAGCAACTGGATGATATCCTCCTTCACATCTCTCGCTCTGAGCCACGTCTGGAGAAGGTAACCTTCTGGGTTGGGCTGAAGAAAGAGAAGGATGCCTGCGTTGTTCCCAGTGAACCTCTAAGAGGATTCAAGTGGACGGACGGAGGCAGCGAGGACTCAGGGTTGATCCGCTGGTCAGAAGAGCCCGAGCAGACTTGTACCTCAGTTCGCTGTGCAGCGCTAACAGTGAACTTTAATGGATCAGAATTGTGGGGCCTGATTTCTGCTAGCTGTAAGAACGCGCACCGGTTTATCTGCAGACTGAGAGATGGGCCGACAACTACAGACAGAACTACACTGGACCCAGCACCAGCAACGTCTGAAACAGCAGAACCACCTACACCTGCAAACTACACCACACAACTAAATCCAGAGACAGCTACACCTGAACCTAAGGTTCCTACAGAACCAGAACCAGAAACTCGCCTGAAGCCCACAAGTGCACCTGAAGTGGTGAGACCTGGACCTGGTCCTGGCTCTGGACAAGCTCCAGACTCATGTAAAGTTCCAATCATCCACGATGCCCGCTCCTTCAAACAAGACTCTGGTAGAAGCATCCAGGTGGAGTGCTGGTCCAATGACCGGCTGGAGCTGCAGTGTGGGGGTCGTCCTTCTGTGTGGCGTTTGCCCGACAAATCTCCCGCCAACTTCACCACCATCTGTCGACGGTGTAGAGTCGGCTACAAGAAAGACGCGTCTGCAAACTGTGTGGACATCGATGAGTGCAGCAGTGGCTCCGCCCACTGTAACCACACCTGTCTGAACACAGACGGGTCCCACAGGTGCGTCTGTGTGGACGAGAGTGGGAAACACCACGAGGAGGGCTCCCCGGCCTGCCCTGATCCAATCACAGCTCAGGATACTAGCACGCTGTCCAAAACCCTGGTTCCGGTGCTGGTTGCTGTGGTCGCTCTGGTGATGCTGGTGGTGGTGGTCACAGTGACGGTGAAGTGTTGCCTGATGAGGAAGTCGAAGAAGAAGAAGGCGGAGAAGATGGCGATGAAGAGCAAAGACAGCGCGGACTCCTTCATCACAGCCAACGAGACAAGATAAGATAAGGATGAAAAAAAAACATGTTTAAAATATTTTAAAATCTGATTCTTACAATGAGCTACAACAAGAGGAATTATTTTTCCCTTTTTTTCTGGTTTATAAAAATAAATGTATTAAAAACTTATTTATTGAGATTTTTCTCTAAAAATCACAACTGTGTGTGTCTGTTTGTGTGTGTGTGGGTGTGTCTGTGTGTGTCTGGTTTTCCTGTTTCCTGAAAAGCTCAGACAAGAAATGCCACCTCCTGCTGAATCTGGATCTTGTTATCAGGACTCTGGACTCAGGAGTTCTGGTGTCAGGTTTTATTGTCACTCTGAGCTTCACACTGATGAAGACTATTACGTGTAGCTGATGATTGAGGTGACGGTTATCAACCTGTGGTTTGGGACCCTCACAGCCGACCCAGCTCTTCGTTTATGCCGTGTGTGTGTGTGTGTGGGGGGGGTACCTGTTAGTAACATGTAGAATTCTGCCGAATACTTTTGATTCACTGCACCAGGTGAGTTTTAAAGATTTAAATGTTGTCCTTTCTTATTATTTATTTTATAATTATCCTGTTCATAAATGAAAACAGAACCTGATTGAACTTCAGTTACTTTTCAGGTGGAACTGAAGACTTGTTTTTGCTTTTAAGTGATTTCACTGCAATTATTAAATTTTAGTTGTTTTTTTTAACTTCAATTATTTGTATTTATTTATTGTTAATTTTGGTTTGTAGATTGTGTTTGACGCACTTGTATAAAACATGCAACATAAATAATACATTTTAAAATAAAATAAATAATAACATTTGCATTAACATAGAATCGATTCAAGATTCAATTTAAGATTCAAAACACTTTAATAATCCCAGAGGGAAATTGTTTTGCCATGAATACAGCCGCTCTCATTACAGGAAAGATTAGAAAACCCACCACCATAAATAGCACCAACAACATATAAATGTAAAAAAACCAACAACCATATAGGCACAATAAACAAGAACAATATGATAAATCCATCATCCAAGAACAACATGATACATCCATCTCGAACGTTGTTGTTCTCCCCTCTCCCCTAAACAGAAGGCAGGGGAGGAATTGTAGAGTTTGATGGCCACAGGAAAAAATTGTTTCCTGTGGCGTTCAGTGGAGCACTTGATATTGATGAGTCTCTGGCTGAACGTGCTCCTCTGTCCTCAGGACACTGTGTAGAGGGTGGGAGGGATTGTCCAGGATTGAGAGGAGTTTGGAGAGCGTCCTCCTCTCAGCTACTATGTGTAGAGGGTCCAGCTCCACCACCAGAACAGAACCAGCCCTCCTGATTAGTTTGTCCAGTCTGTTAGTGTCTGCTACCTTCAAGCTGCTGCCCCAGCAAACCACAGCAACCGAATCAACCGCCCCATCATCAATCTATAATCAATGACCTATAATCACGTAGTGAATCCAACTCTTTGAGCAGCTACTGAAGGTGAAGGGAAAATGTTCTTTCTTCGTTCATTCCACGCAGATCAGGTGTGAGTGTGATACCAAAGGTGTCGACAGGTGAGTACAGCTCAGCGAGTGAAGTATTCTCACAATTTAATGGATTTAAGTCAAATTTGCCAAAGAATATTAATTAATAATAATTTGGAAATAATTCTATGATTGTTATCTGAATTCCTCAAATTTGCCTAAAATAACTTAACTGCTCAAAAAAGGTCCCATTGAAAACAATCGAGAATTTCATTGTAGCTGAGAAGCAGCAACAGAAAACAAGCAGCAGGGGGCGACAGCGTGCGGGTTTACTGCACCACAGAAGAAGAAGGGGGGGGGAGGAAGAGGATGACGCGGCTGCGCGCTCAGTCTCTCAGTTCAAGATGGCGGACACAGAGGGTGAGTGTGCAGCACGTTTTTCTGAAAACGTTGCACTAAAATAACTTCATCTGATCTGAATGTTTAAACTTACGACTCAGACTAAAATCTGTGTTTTGTGCAACTTGCCTGCGCATCGTTTAGCTGCATTTGACGCCAAACTGCATAATGAAAATTGTGAATTTAAAGACAATTTAATCCACTGATCTGTTATCCTGCAACTGTTTTAAGGATCTAACTCCAGGTTTGTCATTTCTGTGTTCTGCTCACGTATTAACTTAAGCTGCTGGACCCACGAGGCTTCAGATTCTGCAGAATCAGTTCAAATGTGTAGTAGCCCGAACCCGGGAGGCTTTGAGTCTCGTTATGGATCTTTAATCCTGGTCACTTTTCTGTATCGATCCCTGCAGGCCGGACCATGGGTGTCACGTCGTTTATCAGTTTGTTTTTCGTTCTGTCTGTTAGCTCCACGTGTTAGCTTCCTGGTGCTAACTACCACGTGTTGTCTCAGCGTCCACGTGGTCTTCAGCTCCGCTCCATTAAACCCATAAATGATCCGTGTGGTGGTGGGGTGTAACTGATCTGAGATAAAGTCCAGACTGGTGTTTTTGTTTTTTCCAGCTGCGTCAGTAAAGAAGAAGAAAAAGGCAAAGAAAGTCAGCGAAGAAGAAATCGGGGTGAGTGAGCTTTAAGCTGCTGATATTAAAGGAACATGTTAAGTCCATGTGTTAGAGAGCAGGTCTTTACCCAAAACACGAACCTGCTGCGGTGACTCGGGTTGTGTGGATGGCGTTTTTACAGAGCATCAGTTATGACTGACTGAGCTTCTAGTTTCTCTTAGAACATCGCGGGTGACAGCAAACAGAACCAGCTCCCAGCTTTAGCCCTTTGCTGGTGGGTTGGTCTCATAGAACCTGCTCAGTTACGTGTTTACAAGAACATAGCTAGCTAGCTGAACCATAGCTGATATGCCGGGTCTAAAGGTGATCTCAACATTCTGAATGATTTCGCTGAACCGATGTTTTGTTGGACGGCACTGCAGAAGAGGGGTAGGGATCGGATCAGGGCCAACAAAACCAGGATTAACCTGTAAGACTAATTTACCTTAGTTTTATTGGGGAGACTGAAGTTTGAGCTTATCAGATCTATGATGTCTTTTGGTCTGAGGGTGTTACAGTAGGTTGTGGGGGACACCATTAGAACCAGGTCTCGTAGAAGAACACAAATCGCTGCAGGCTTAAAACTTCACATGTTGTAATATTTGTTTTCACAGGAGATACAACAGAGCGGAGATTTCTTCATCCAGCCCGAGGCTAAAGTAGCTCTTCTGGACACGTCTCAGTGGCCTCTGTTATTAAAGGTACGTTTACGTGTTTTAATGTGCTGGAAAAAACAGCTGCTGAATAAGATAAGGAAGTTTAATTAAATCATTTAGTTTAGTGGTTGGACTGGTTTTGAATCGGCCATGTGATGTGATGAATCAGTTTATCCATTCGCTGAGCGGTGGCCATCTTGTCTCTGCCATGCCCTCGTTCTGGGGGCGGGGCCTCTCTGTTGAGGTGTCAGTGTCGTGTTGGCGTTCTGCTGCATGATGACCTGAACGCTCACAGTGAGTCAGACCTGACCCGACTGCCAAGACGATGTTCTGTTCTGATCACATGATGCTGAGGCAGTAAAGATCCGACAGCAAAACTGGAATGCTAATGCAGTAATGCTAAGCTAATAATAAACAACAAGATCCGATGTTTAAAAAAGCTTTTCTTACAGGGCGTTAAACACAGGTTTAATAACGGAGCAGTAATTTGTCCTCCAGATTTTCAAAATTTGTTCCGTTTCCTACAGAATTTTGACAAATTGAACATTCGCACTTCTCACTACACTCCTTTACCGTGCGGCAGCAACCCCCTGAAAAGGAACATCCAGGATTATGTCAGGTAATGGGGTATTGCTAAGCAAACATGCCAACATCAGGATTACACCTTAATGCTAAGCTATTTTGCTAACTTCTCTGCCACAGTGTCTGTTATAACAGGGAGCTAACATGCTAGCTCTTGTCTTCTGCCAGGTCTGGCTTTATTAACCTTGACAAACCGGCAAATCCGTCATCCCATGAGGTGGTGGCATGGATCCGGAGAATCCTGCGGGTCGAGAAAACCGGTCACAGTGGGACGCTTGACCCAAAGGTTACTGGATGTCTAATTGTCTGTGTGGACCGAGCGACACGATTGGTCAAATCGCAGCAGAGTGCTGGTAAGAAAACTGTTGTTGGTTGGTTGGTGACTCCACACGTCTGACGGGCGCGTTGGCACAGAAAAATCAAGCAGCCCCCTCACTACTCTCTGTGTGTGCGTTGCAGGTAAAGAGTATGTGGGAATCGTTCGGCTGCACAATGCGATAGAGAACGAACACGCTCTGGCTCGGGTAAGTGCCTGCTGCAGAGCGCTGGTTATCAAATTCAAATTTTATTTGACACATCGTTATACAGTGTACAACACGTAGTGAAATGTGTTCTTCTGCATGTGACCCCTCCCCCCTTGGGGGGGAGCAGTGAGCAGGCCACAGGGGAGCTAGCGCTGGGTGTCTCGCTCAGGGACACCTGGCATGGGGGATGGACTCTTCTAGATTCAACTCTGTTGCAGCTGTGGACAGATTCTGAGGAATTGGGCCCCAGCAGTTGTTTTCTGACCCTCACTGACCTGCTTCCCTCTGCAGGCGTTGGAGACCCTGACCGGGGCCTTGTTCCAGCGGCCACCGCTGATCGCCGCTGTGAAGCGTCAGCTGAGGGTACGAACCATCTATGACAGCAAGCTGATCGAGTTTGACCCAGAGAGGAGGCTTGGTGAGAAAATTCAGTACCCGTCAGTGGCGTGTACTCGCCTGTGGTGTCCTTCTTAGTGTTTAGCTCTTTGTTGCAGTTTGAATGTCGAGGTGCTGTGATGTCACAGCTCACCTGTCTTTGTTTGCAGGTATTTTCTGGGTGAGCTGTGAGGCAGGAACTTACATTCGGACTCTTTGTGTCCACCTGGGTCTGCTGCTTGGGGTTGGGGGTCAAATGCAGGAGCTGAGAAGGGTCCGGTCTGGTGTCCTCGGAGAAAAGGTCAGTACCACTTCCTGTCACTTCCTGGGGGTCAAAGTGTTGAGTTCAGTCCTGCTGCTCAGTGCAGGTCTGATAATTAAACTTTGAAACAGAAATCTGCAGCAGAGACGTAGGTGACATTATCTGTACACCTGAAGCCTTACTGCTGCTGACATCAGAATGACATAACTGCTGTGACAGTGACAACACCACTAACGCAGCTGTCTGGTTTCAGGACAACATGGTGACGATGCATGACGTCCTCGACGCTCAGTGGCAATTCGACCACAACAAAGACGAGTCGTACCTAAGGAGGGTCATCTTCCCCCTGGAGAAACTGCTGGTGTCCCACAAACGCCTGGTGATGAAGGACAGCTCTGTAAGTCTTCCTCACTGCCATGCTTTACACCACTCCTATTTGTGAGCTCGTCTAATTCTGATCCGTCTCCAGGTAAACGCCATTTGTTATGGAGCCAAGATCATGCTGCCAGGTCTGCTCAGGTATGAAGACGGCATCGAGGTGAACCAGGACATTGTTGTCATAACAACCAAGGGAGAGGCCATCTGTACAGGTAATGAGCAGTTGGTGTACACACAGGTGAAGCCACATGATGAATTGAATAGCTGCAGTAGCCTCTGGGCCGTGATGACCTGCTATCTATCACCCTTGTCTGATGGCTTCACTCAGAGTGGACATGTTTAATGTGTGGTCTGCGACTAAGGCGTGTTGAAACATTAATGGTCTGCTTCGATTCCAGCTGTTGCTCTGATGACGACAGCAGTCATCTCCACCTGTGATCATGGTGTGGTGGCGAAAATAAAGCGCGTGATCATGGAGAGGGACACGTATCCCCGAAAGTGGGGCCTGGGCCCAAAGGTACAAGTGAACTTGGCCTTGCTTGAAACACTTGGTGCACATGTGAAGCCAAATGATGAACTGAGTAGCTACAGCAGCCCGTGGGCCGTGGTGACCTGCTATCTATCACCCTTCTCTGATGGCTTCAGAATGGCACGCCTGAATGTGTAGAACTCACTTGACCAATGAAATGGATTTGTTTCCTTCAGGCAAGTCAGAAGAGGGAGCTGATCAAGAAAGGCCTCCTCAACAAACACGGGAAACCAAACGACAGCACGCCGCAGGACTGGAAGAACCAGTATGTCGACTACAGGTACGTCTCACCCGAGGGACGGACAGGTTTGCAGACAGTTATCCCTCACTGAGCTGATGTGCTCTTTGAGGGAGTCAGTCTGCTACAGGAACTCTCAGGTTTGAGCTTCTTCACTCTGCTGTTTGCTGAGCAGCAGCTCACCCGAGGACAGTGATGTCATCAGGTTAATATGTGATAGTGATGTCAAACTTCAGGTTTAGTTCAAATAAGTTTAAAAAATGTAATTTATTAACAGCGTTCCGAAGGTGAAAGAAGAATCACAGGACACATCATCAAAGGTAAACTAACTCGTCGGGTTAAAATATGTTCAGTTTTTAAAAAACCATTTCATATGAACCTGTGACCTTTTACCTCTACAGAGGAAGAGGGAGGCAACAGACACTGATGATGAAGCCGCGACGACGCCGTCCACAGAAGATGTAAAGAAAGAAAAGAAAAAGAAGGATAAAAAGGCCAAAGTGGAGGAAGCGGAACTTGATGAAGCGGCTGCGGGGCCTGATGATGCAACAGTAGAGCTGCAGACTGAGGTCAGTGAAGGGATCGGAATTAAAGTCAAATTTGAATTCCAGTTAAATGTTTACAATAACATTTAAAATCAAAGCTAAATGTTAAAATGAAAGAATCTGTATTTCACTGTTCAGATCTCACAGAATGTCGGTGTACACGGAACCAGAACCTGTAGAAAAGTTCACCTGCGCACACATGGACAGGAAAAATCGTTAAACATGACTCGTGTAAATTGTTCCATGTGTGCTTTGAACTATGTTGGTTTAGCATCAACGGTAAACTTTGTTGCAACCAAACGTTAAATTAAACTGATTTTGACTGGCAGGGTGCAGACGCCAAAAAGAAGAAGAAGAAGAAGAAACAGAAAGGTGATGATGAGTGACGACAAATCAACAGGTGAACAGGAGACTTTAAGGCTCCACCCACCTTTGCCCCTCCCTGAACACCTGGATTGTTTCCTGGGAGTTCATAATGGACTGCATAAATGCAGAGGATTTTTTTTATATATAACCTTTTTTTTTCAAATGTAAATACCTGAACAGGAAGACCGTAATTTCTAAATAAAAGTCTGTTTTCTGTAGTTTTCATTTTGTTAGATTTGATACTGTTGCTCTTCTGATAATGTACGTTTAAAACTGACATCAGGAAAGCTTGAAAGGACGTTCCACAAATCCAGATGAGTTTTTTTACTCTGGAAAGAGATTAAAAGTTGCTGGAATCACATTTCTGTGGGTTTGTTTGAGATGAGCCAGCGCTAACCTTGTGAGCAAGCAGTCCCCACCGGCTGCAAAACCTCAGGGCATTCTGGAAATCACCTGCTGACACCTGAGCTCAGATCTGAGTGGCTTAGTTGTCCGATCCACAGCACTAGAAACGTTTACTTCCTTATAAATATTTTGATCTTTTTATACACTGTACAGATGGATTCTTTCATTGAATTGATGAAAAAGCTGATTATCTTAAACTTGACTGTTAAGGGACATTACTGTAATATTACCAAAATAACATCTGAACAGATGATTCAGTGATATAAAAATAAATACTTTATTACTTTAAGTGTTTGGACAGCAGCTAGACCTGTGTCTGACCTCCTATGGGGGTGTCGCCGTCTTGTCAAAGGACACGTAATCTGGTGGGACTAGGAATCAAACTCTCAACCTGGGGTTAAGGACGTCTGATCTGTCATGTCCACGTTTAGGTCTAGGGTTCATTAAGCTGGAGTTGTAGATTGCTGCAACGACTCCGCCTCGTCCTGTGCTTCAGGGATGCGATTAATATAACCCAGTGATAAGACTTGAGGTAGCAAACATTTGAGGACTGAAAAGTTGTCATTGACTTCAGCTTTTCCACCGAAACGATTAAAAATAGTTTTAACAGTAAATAGAAAACCTCTTAAGAACAATCGCCTGATTTACTCAGTGACACTGTCAGAGTGAAGACACGTTTATTTAGTGAAAAAAATATGGAGTGAGAGACAATCCACCAATGTGGGGTCAGTAAGTTTTCCCATTATAAATATAAAGCCAACAAGATACAGAAAATGTTTTCACGAAAATAAAGTGTGGCCTGGTAGCTCAATGGGTTAAGCGTCAGACTGGGATGCAGAAGGTCGCAGGTTCGAAGCCCCGTCTAACTTCTACTTCATCTCCTACCAGGTGTGTCCTTGAGCCAGACACCCAGCACTAGCTCCCTGTCAGTTGTTCTGGATAAAAGTGCAAAGTAAAGGAAAACATTGAAAATACCGAAGCTGCCTATGTGAAAGACAATCAGCTTAGTGTTTGGCCCCGCCCCCAGCAGGTGTGTCACTCTAGTAAGTGTCTGGTCGGTCAGATGCAGTGGCAAGTGAGCAGGTCTCTGTGTGAGGTGGTGATGACTTGGACTCTGTAATTGGTCAGTTTCTGCAGTTCAGTTGTCAACTGCAGCAGACGAGGACTTGGCTTGTAGATGACCCAGCTCGGATCTGTCTGAGGTTCGGGCCTGTAGAACGCATCCAGAACCTCCAGAGTTTCAAGATGCGGAAGATGCTGCAACTGCAGGAAGTCACTGTCTGAAACGTGGTGATGTCTGAAACACAGCAGTAGAAACCAGGGAACTAAAATAGCTAGCAAACTGTCACGCGGTGTGTGAGTAAATGTTGAGTCAGGCCTCTGTTACGTCAGATTAGAAGCATAGTACAGTCAAAGAGAGTAGATGTGTAATTTAGTAACAGTTGATTCAAAGTAGAGTCATGATATTAGCTCTCACCTGATATGGAGCGTCCTCAGGTAAGGGAACAACTGTGGGAGGAGCTTGACTAGATTGGAGGAGGAGCCCCAGGGTTCCAGATGCAGGTGTTCAAGATGAGAAACTCTGAGTGAAACCACCTGCAAGTCTTCAGGTTCCAGATCCACACACAAGGTCAGACTGACAAGGGACGCTGGGAGGTAGTTTGCGTATGCTGCCAGAGGATGACCTCCTATTGGATGTATTGTGTATTGTGACATCATTGCGTTTGTGTCCTAGTCTGAAGCTGAAGTTTCTGTTGTAGAGTTAAACTGGAGTTACAGAAGACATTCAGACTTACCATACACAGTGAGCCTGCAGAGCTGTGGCAGTGACATCAGCCATGTTTGCAAGTGACAGGTGGGCCCAGGTACAGAGTACAGGTGGAAGATTGACAGGCTGTGGAGGTGGGCTAAAGGCTGCAGAACGTTCTGCGTCACCACTGCATCATAGTTCAACAACTGCAGATCAGACAAGTACAGACTGCCCCCAGCTGAATGACAGATAAAACACACCAGGTTTATACCTTTTCATACACGTGAACACACCTGTCTTCGCACCTTTTCACACTAGCATCACTGCTAGTTAAGAGCCAATCAGAGTTCACCAGTGTGTGTTTGTTTACCTGGGAGGTGGGCGGGGCTGAAGAAGTCCAGTGGCAGTGTCTTGTAGGTGATCATGGTCCAAGACAGGTGTTTGAGCTTGGTCAGGTGAGTGAGGACCCCACTCAGCGTGAGCACTCTCAGGTTGCCGTCATGGTGCAGCAGCAGAGAGGTGAGACGAGTTAGCTGACTGATGGCATCTAAGAGATGAGATGCTGTGCAGGTAAGCTGCACATTACAGAGACTGAGCTGAGTCAGATGATCTCTCACAGGAAACAAGAAGTCCAGGTTCTTCAACAAAGTGGAACAGGAAGTGAGGGACAGGTACTGCAGCCGGGGGAATCGTTTTAGCTCATCAATGCCCCTTTCTCGCCAGTCGTCCAGTCTCAGCGCATTGAGGCCAGGAAGCCAGGTGGATAGCCGAGTCAGGTATTTCCTCTTACCTGAGCGCACCAGCACTCTGCTTACGTGCCGCTGAGCCAGGCTGCGCCAGAATGGGCCATTATATCTGGAAAAGTCTCGCAGCACAATACTGAAGCCCTCCCACAGGGGACGGGACTTATCCAACAGGTGTTTGAAGTGAGAACAGGTGCAGCGTAGACTCAATTTGTCTCTCCATGACAGGAAACTAAACACCTGCAACCACAACTCGGCAGGAAGCTGCAGAACTGACGTCATGATGCTGAGAACAAAAAGTGTTTTATTGTGATTAATTATTGCTGATACCTGATCACTTGATCTCCTGTCACAGTTCAACAGGAAGCTTCATTTATTCTGATTCTTGTCACAGAAGGATCGAAGGAAGTTTCACACCCTGCTTTCTTCTTCTCTTCCTGCAGTGTCACACAACAGAAAGTGTTTAGGAGCAGGAGATGTCTCACTCTGATGTGTTTCTGTTGTTCGTGTCTTCACCGTAAAAAGAAAGATAAAGAGAAAGGAGGCACCACTCTGAAGCATGTTGTTTCAAAACAAAACACCTTTTACACCACAATTTAGTTTCAGGTTTAAAGGAAACTGCAGCAGAGTGTTGTCAATGAGCTCGCACTCTGATCTGATTCTTCTCTCAAACAGCAGAGAGAGTGACATCTCTTCACAATAAAACATCCGGTGAAAGCATTGACGTCACTTTCAGTAAGTGACGTCGGTTGAACTCAGACAGAAAAAAACGGAAGAAGAAGAAAGCAGCTGAAGAAAATCACCCGAAGAAGAAGGACAGCTAGGAAGTGTGGATTCAGCTTCGATGACTGATCAGTGATCATTGGTCACATGGAAGGTGCGTGAAAACCTGTTCGCAGCTCGACAGTTTAACTCATGTAAAGGTGAAACGTGCTTCAACGTGATCAACAATCAGCTGATGATCGCTGAGATCGAACTGAATAATTTCACCCTGTACGGGTGTACCGCGCCAAAGCGGTTTGGAAAATGAATAAATTAAGTATTATTTATAGAGACTACGATATTTAAGTCGGTAATACACATTATACTGTATTTGTAATCAAAAATACATTTATTTTCAGTGTTTGTGGCGAATAAGCTCCTTGAGTCCATAATAAACTGTTCCCAGGCGAGTCTGGCGACGCCGCAGTGATCTCCGCCACCAGGAGGCGCCCCGTCATGACCGGAAGCGGGCGGAGGATCAGGGACAGCGCAGCCGACCTGCACAACCTCACGCTGAGGTGGGAAAAACTCAACGACGAGGGATTCAGCGTTGCGGCCAACATTGTTAACATCAGACGGTCAGTTTTAATTTGCCTAATTCAAATCATTTATTCAAACCTGCCCGGTCCTATGTGACAAATTTCCCCTTCAACCTGATAACTGTTGTTTCACCTATAATCAAACTAATACTGTCCAACTCTACTTTGGAGATTACATTTAGTCACATTGAGGGTTTCTGATTATGAGTTGTAAATGTTCTGCACCTATATGGAGCTTTTCTACCTAGACTGGTCCACAAAGCGCTTTACACTGCTTCTCATTCACCCATTTACACACACACACACATGCACACACACACACACACACACACAATGGACAATTTGACATATGACTGGAGGTGCTGGGTAATCGAACCACCAATTTCCTGATTGTCTGGTGACTGCTTTACCTCCTGAGGCTCAAAGTTCAACACATTCAAACTTTGAAATAATAATTTGCTAATGATTAGACATCACAGTAAAACACCCCCACTCTAACGACAATAAAGACAACAATAATGTAAATATTACCTGACTTCCTGTTTGGTGTTTACCTTAGCAGTAGCTTCACCTGACACTATCACGAGAACTGAACTCTTCACTTTATTGTCTGTCAGGTCTCAGAGCGACCGACAGCTGATGGATGATTCTCCATCGCCAACACCCTTGTCAGCATCCTTACCTGTGACAGGTGGAGCTGCAGAGCTTCAGGATGAATGCAGCAAACTTCAGAACATCATTGACAAAATGGTGACATATTCGAGAATACACATTTAAAGAAACATATACCAACATGCACATTTTTCAACTGAATGGACAAAGGTTGTGGTAGTGTGGAAACACAAGAGGGCAAGTCAACTGTGAATGGGAAATTCAAAATATCATAAGACGGACCCAAGTGTCTTACTGGTAGAACTTTATTCCCGTCCCACGTACTTCTTCCGCTTCTTCCAAAATATGTCACATCGGCTAGGGAGGTGTCTAAGGGAGGTGATCGTTTCCATACCATGAAGTTGTTGCACTAATACCATCCATCCAGAGACTGTCAGCGAGGCACGACTAAACCATCTCTTAGTTATTGCTTTTTTACTTATGAAAGCACAGGTGGCACATTTCCCAGACAGATCACACTAAAGCTGAGGTCAAACTCCAGGTCGAGCATAGATTTTATCTGTTACCACACTAGACTAGAAGGTGGAGATTGTAGTACAACTACCCCAGAATACAAGGAAAAGGTCAGCAGGTTGCCCAAGCCTACAGCTATTCGACCAGTCATCTTCAGTCATTATTTAGCTAGCGTCTTTTTCCCATTTTGTTTTAATATATAGTGTGGAGT
Source organism: Microctenopoma steveboyesi (assembly GCA_032359275.1). Lineage (NCBI taxonomy): Eukaryota > Metazoa > Chordata > Actinopteri > Anabantiformes > Anabantidae > Microctenopoma > Microctenopoma steveboyesi. The sequence continues at coordinate 124,612 of JAUMHF010000014.1, read as the reverse complement.
GGCCCCTGTGTTGTTGTAAAGTTAAGTAGATCGTCGAAATCAGTTACTTCTGTATGCGTCAATAAAAACATTAATCAGGTGCATTTCCTCTTCATCATTTGGCTTAATATTCTCATTAAAGTAATGTTTCAGTTGGAGGTATCATAAGAAGTCCTGTTTGTCTAAGTGATATCGGTCAGTAAGTTGTTCAAGTGTATGCAGGCACTTAAGAATTTTAGCAGTATGCAGTTATACCCTCGTCTGTCCAGTGTTTAAATCTCCCATCCAGATGTGCTGTCCTGTGTCCTGTGCCATCTACCGTAATATACGCATGGTCCTTTCCAGGCCAGGGTCTTTAAGTTGTTTTTACCAAGCAGATAGCTCCTTCAGACATTTCTTTAGGAGTAGTTTCAGAAAATTGTGACCTATTTATATACCTATATATATCACTTGAGCTGGGGTTTGGTAAAATATCTATATATATATATATATACCTATATATATATATATACCTATAGGTATATATCTATATACCTATATAGGTATAGGTAGGTATATAGGTATAGGTAGGTATATAGGTATAGGTAGGTATATATACCTATATATAGGTATATATAATATTTTACCAAACCCCAGCTCAAGTGATCTCAAGGCACGTTACACTGTAAAGATTAAATAAAGTTTGATCTGACACAGAAACTGATTTCAAGTTTCTTCTTCTGCTCTATGTTTCTGAAGCTTGTCATCTACTTCCTGTCAGGTCATCATGGTGACAAAGATGGAGCATCTGATGACATTGCAGCAAGGTGTTCAGGATCTGGATGAATTTCAATTTGGACTTGAGGGGAGAAAGTTTCCACTGTTTCACACCTGGAACACCAAACAGTTTGGTGAGTTTACCTGTAACACACCTGCTGTTTCTCCTGGTTTGGTCGTCGTATGATACATCTTCCTGTTTTAGAGGCCACACCCCGATTCCTGTTGGACGCCTTCAGTCAGGAGCTGAAGCTGAAGCAGACCATCCTGCAGGAACTGGCCCACACTACGACCTCTGACCTCTGCATGGTCTACCTGTCCTGCTGGCTACACCAGCCCTTCATCCCTCCCCAAACCAGACTGACCCTGGAAGCTCTGCTCTTAGAGACTGGGCACCGCCCACTGTGAGGTCACCTGTGCTCTAGAGTCATGTGACCTGTGTAAAGGTAGCCTAGCTTAGCGCCAAGACTGGGTGCAGGGATGTTCAAGCTGTGGAACCTACATGGTTTATCAGCAGGTGTAGAGATGGGCCGATAAAATCAGGTGAGCTCTCAGTTTACTGATGATCCTGACAGAACAGCTGGACTCTGAAAGTGACTTGTCACATCTCCCTGTGACACAGCTCTAGGAATTTGCTGCAGCTTTAAAATTTATGGCGTAGTTTGAAGTTATGTACTACGATGTGTAGGGTCAAAGTTCTGCTTGGTTCAGTTCACAGTAGAATATAGTCAGTCAACATTTGATAAGTGATCTGACCAGATCAGACAACAGTCCAGAGCTCACCAGGGACCTGCAGGTAGCTGAAGTTTACAGGTGAAACACAATAGAATCTTAAAAACTGAACAAAAAGATGAAACTGATGAGTGGAAACAAATGTTTTACTGAACTGTGGAAAAATAAAAACAGGAACAAGGAAAACATTTACCTGCGATTCTTCAGGTGAAATGATTATCAGTTTATTGGACGAACATGAAAGTGTCTCATTCCAACAATCAAATGACAAATTAAGTCTGATAGTCTTCTCCAGTTCGTCTCAGCTCCACTGTCCAAACGTTCAGATTGCGCTTGGAAAATGTTTCACTGTGAACTTTTATAAAAAGTAATAAAATAGTGCAACTTTTTTAAACTTTCATATTTATCTACATATAAACAGCAACTGATGCCCTTCAACTTCAAACAAACAGAGATGCAAACACTGGGGGAAAAAAACAACTTTACAAATTTACAATTAGTCCAGATTCTTTAAAAGCCTGCTAGTATGTCCTGATGATGACGTCATTACAAGTGAGACCCGAATGATCTTTAACGAGTCGAATACAGAAGCACAGAAAGGCCACTGTTTTTAATATTTCCACGACAAACTGATCATCTTCTTCCATGTTGTCAGATAAATGTCACACTTAACTAAACAAAATAATAATCGAGAACATTTGATGATCAGTTCATGAGGGGTTCAAGGTTCAATGGTTCAATGTTTAAGGAGCAGGAATCAACAGAACCAGCAGTCCGAAGACCTGTTTGCACCCCCTCCAGGCCATAGATATAAGTTTGTCCTGACGGGGGGGCTACCCAAAAAAGACTATTTAAACAAACTGACAAGTGTGTTCACACTCTGCTGTCAGACAGGTGCTAGTTGACCTGTTTTGTAAGAGCTTTGGGTCCAGGTGTTTTATGGGTCCAAGTGCTGCAGGTTCAAATTACCTGTGACCTCACTACACCTGGAAAATACTACCTTAAAAGTCCAAAATTTAATTGCAAGATCGGTCTGTTCAAAGTTTACTGGGGAACTTTGGCTCCATCTGATGCCTCGATTCCCAGCAGAGCCTGGACTGCCTCCAGTGGGACTCCCTCTGGAGTCTGGATGTGCATAGTGGTTCCATCTGGCCCATTGACAATGACTATTCGATCCGATCCAGGTTCCGCAAGCTGGACTGTCAGCCCCTCTGTCTGAATATAGATCTCCTGTCCCTCTTGCAGCTCTTTGGCCTCTGTGGTACTGGAATCAGTCTTGATTGTGCTGGACTCAGCTCTCACCGTGGACTCAACTGTTGCAAATAAGGTGGACTCGGTTGTCTGTACTGTGCTGGTCTCACGTGTCTGGGGAGATCCACATGTTTGGACTGTGCTGGACTCAGGTGTCTGAGTGTCCATGGTAGTCTCAGGACCCAGAGCTTTCTCGAGTTCCTTTATCTGGTTCACAATGTCAGTAGTGGCAATGACTGGATCCTGGCCTGTGGCACAAGACTCCACCGGGGTATCACTCTGCAGAGGTTTTTCCACCTGGTTCACACCTTGGGTCACCTCCATAGGTGTAACGTCGGGCAGAGCCTGGACAGAAGGTGTTTTGGCAGAGGCGGTAGCAGATGAACTGGGGAGACCAGAGAAATATGTTTAGACCTTACTCATGTATTACAAAGAACAACACCTTCTCCACTTGTTCACACCTGTAAAGACTCTGGGCTCACCTGGAGGCGCCATCAGTGGTGGTGGTCAGCATTTTGGATTCAGACGATATCACAAGTGGAGGCACCGACACCAAACAGGACTTAAGAGACGTGGTAACAGGCGGGATCATTGAAGCCCCACCTGGAGAGAAACATTACAAATTCAGTAGTGTTCAGATGCAGTACTTATGTAGTACATATGCAGTATTATTACCTGTTCTGGGCTCAATCCCGTTCTGCTGAACTGGAACACTGTTCTCCATCTTAAATCTCTTTGATGGTGGCAGCATCTTGGAATTCTAGGAAACAGAGTTTTGAATAAATCAGTCACATCTGGCCTTAGGATCAGGTAGACCTGAAACTAACTAATTCCGGCCTCTTGACTTTGAATTGGACACCAACAAGAGTCAAGTACATTAACAAGATACTCCAGAAAGAACGGGGCAGGAGAACATCTGGATCCAGGTCTAAACTGGACCCACTTCTGTATCTGACCTCGCTGAATGTTTACCTCCATGTATCTGATGTTCTTATTGGTCAGACTGGAACTCGGAGACGCTCCAGGAAGAACTTTCATCTTGTTCACCTCATCCAGGATTCCCAGAGACCTGGCCACCTAAAACACAAAGTTTGGACCTGAAGTCATCTGCGAAAATTACTGACTTTCAGAGTAGAACTTGGCAAACAAATCAGAACTCCTCACCTCAATGTTTCTGACCTCAAGTGGTGAGGCTGCTCCCTGTGGGCTGACAATGTAGTCCTGGGCCGCCTGTCTCACATGGGCCTGCAGGGACTCAAATTCACGATAAATGTCTGGAAACCGTGTCCGAGCCGGAGCTCCACGCTCCACCTAAAACCAGACATCACGAATAGTTCCTTAAAAATGAGGAACTGACTCCGGAGACCAGGTCTCATGTGAAACCCATCCACCCCAATGTTTGTACCTTAGCTAGCAGTAGCTCCCACAGACTTAACACTTTGGTTAAACGAGGAAGGACGATGTCCATCAACTCCTCATTCTCGCACTGCTCCACCAGCTGGAAACAACACATAGTTGGTATGGAAACAATAGTTCAGCTATGCACTTTTAGATTATGTCTTCACTTTCTTCCTCTAACCTCCTGAAGACGGTCACGCCTCCTCTCCGCCTGCTGCTGTGCTGTTACTGTGCAAACATTGAGCTTGGGAGGTCGACCGCGGCGCCCCCGCCTACCGATGAGCCCTACAGTCACCTGAGAGAATTAACCAGTCATGTTAGGGACTGCTCTACTGCACTGTACAGATGTTGAAACCCATTAAGCCAGTCAGCAGTGGATTCACCTTAGGTGGCGGTGCCAGTGGTCGACCCCGCCCACGGCCCCTTCCTCTTCCTCTTCCTCGGGGCCGCCCGGGGCCCCGGTGATGAAGGCCCCTAAGTCCAACAGCTGCTGCTGGACCCTCCTCCACCTGAGGACAAAATGTAAATCATAAGTTGTTGGAAGGTAGACAACTAACCAGCTGGGACAATAAACTAGTAACCAATATTAAGCCAGTAACTAACTAACGAACAGTAGAAACATGACTAACTTATTACATTAATTAACAAGTTAATAACTTGGTCTACATTATCTAGTGAACATTTTATCTAGTCTGCAATCAGCCAGTGGTAATTAACCAGCTAGTAAATATTCTGTTAACCAATTAACCAGCCTGAATTTACTCATCCCCACCCTTAGCTCTGATTGGTTGATGTGTTGCTTACTCTGCTAGTTGCCGTGGCAGCAGGTTTGCCCTCCATTTCTTTTTCTTCCTCTTTGATACCTCCTGCTGTCCTCTCCTCCAATTGGCTGGTGTCTCTGAGTGGGCTTGTTGAGTTGCCAGGTGAATTGGGTTCTCCGTGACTTGGGTTTAGTTTGTAGTGGCGGTTCAACCCTCCAGGACCAATGTAAGCCTTGTCACAGCTCTGGCAGCGGTGGGACCGAGACTTATGGCTGTAGGTGAGGGAGGAAGAGATGCCAGGGACTGGGCCGTCCTTCCTCCCACCTTCTTCGTCTTCCACGCTCATGTCAGAGTAGTCATCAGAATCAGACTGGTGGCTGTCAGCCAAATCCTCAGTTTTTATAAATTTGTAGTCTTTGGCTTTGTACTTCGGTGGTCTGGAAACTCGCCCGGATCTGGTCTGGATCTTTACTACCTTCTTGTCCCTCTTTTTCTCCTTCTTCTTCTCGTCTTTTTCTCGCTCTCTGTCCTTAACTGCTACTGGAAGTGCAGCAGGAGCTGTGGTCAGTGGTCGGACAGGTGTTGTGGTCTGTGCTGGGACTGCCATGATGACAGCAGGTGGTTTAACGGGACTTTTCGCAACAACAGTTTCTGTTCCGTTAGCATGTGTTTTAAGTAGCGGTACACTAACATTTTTAGCAGGAGTGGTGGGTGTGGTCTTAACAATTGATGTGGGTGTGGTTTTGATTATGGAGGGGGTGTGGCCTCTGATGGGCGATGCTGCCGGTTTCTGAGTCGGCCCAGGGGTGGCACTTGCTGTCGTCTGACCCGTCAGCTTATGAACCAATGGGAGCAGAGAACCAACGACAGGGGCAGGGCTCTGTAACAGAAGCTGGATGGGGGGATCCCCTGGACTCTGCTGCAGGAAGAACTGCTGACCCTGCTGACCCACCACAGGTTGGAGGTGGATGATTTGAGTACTACTCACGTTGCCATTGGATAAGAGTTTCACCTGCGAGTGACTGACAGCTATGTTCTTCTGCTGGGCAGAGGCGCCAGGCTTCACTTCCTGTTTGGGAGGAACCTGGATCTGGATTCTTACAGGCTCTGACTGGAAGGACAGAAAACCATAAACAAGGTGAAACCTCTAAGCAACTGAGCCTGCTTCAAAAGATCACGTGACACAAGCTCCAGAACTAAATGGTTAGAATACTTATGGTGAGGATAGGCGTGTTCGAGTTTAACTGCATCTGACATCTGTGCAGATGTTATTTGAGTAATCTAAAAGTAATCTGTGATTTAGTTTTTATTGATCAATCACAGCATTTATTCTGTGAAAAAATCGAGCTCCACGCGAATCCAACACCTGAACCAATCAGATATTAGATCAGGTGAGAGCAGGTGTTTCCTGCCTTGACCTGTATGGAATTATATTTGTGCCACAATTCGTACGAGCGTAACTTGATATTTTGAACACCGAAAATGTAAACCGTGCAAG
>JAUMHF010000014.1:20034-33827 GCA_032359275.1 Microctenopoma steveboyesi | reverse complement strand
GCAGACGCTTTTATCCAAAGCGACTTACAGGGAGCTAGCGCTGGGTGTCTGGCTCAGGGACACACCTGGTAGGAGATCGATTAGGAGTCAGACGGGGTTAGAACCTACGACCTTCTACTTCCCAGCCTGACGCTAAAACCATTGAGCTACCAGGCCAAAAACTAAACATGTTACATAATGTCTACACAAGGTTGTGAGGTCATTTACATCAAGTACTACTGTGAGGAATTTTAGAGTCATCTTTGATCAAGACTATCATTTACGTCCTACATAAAATAAATATCTAGGACTTCCTTCCTCCACCTCAGAAAGATTAGGAGCATCCTGTCTCAAAGTGATGCTGAGAAACTAGTCCATGCATTTGTTACCGCTAGACTGGACTACATCAGGCCCCAACATATCTTAAAGACCTGATAGACCCTTATTATCCCAGCAGAGCACTTCGCTCTCAGAGTGCTGGTCTACTTGTGGTTCCCAGAGTTTCTAAATGTAGAATGGGAGGCAGAGCCCTCACTCTCTCTGTCCTCAGGTGTCCACAACCTTGGAGCTGTGGTTGCTGGTCCTACCAACCTGCCCTGTGCTTTGTCTGCTGCTCCTTGTTGTGATCTATGTTACCTGCTGTTCTTTTCTCTCTCCTCTGTCCACTAACCCCAACCTTTTCCTGTATTAATCTTTATTATCTTGTATTATGTCTATTTTTCTATACGCTTGTGTAATATTTACTATTTGACAACATTGAAAATATACTTTGGGGATCAATAAAGTATCTGTGTGTCTGGATTTAGATGAGAGAGGTAATATTTAATAATCCCCCCAGAAATTTGAGAGGCGTGTAGTTCCACTCCAGCATGTCAGTGTTTATATTATACACATTTATAGAAATAAGAGCTGCACCATCCAAAGTGGGATAATACCGGAGCCTAGGTTTTTTCCAAATAGTTTTCCTGTTATCTATGTAGTCGTCTTGTTAGCAGGACACCACCTACACAGCATCACTGTACATGTATCATCAGACCATGAAAAACATTTTATTGTTGGTTTTTGCTTAAATATAATACGGTAAACAGTCTTTAAATTCTCGTGTTTCCAGGTTGGAGGATCAGAACCTGGATAATTCTGACCAGGTAAACGCACACTGAGCATGTCCTCAGAGTTGGCGTATAGTTTGTAGTTCCTGAGGTTTTTGTTGTACGACATATTGATTATTAGTTTAGTTTCCTTTCTGTTTTTTGTTTCCAGGATGTGGATGAGCTCCTTCAGCGTGTCTGTGTTGCTGAATCTGTTCAGGATATTCAACAGTTCGGGTCTGTCCTGGTCCAGCGGGTGCGCCTGGCACGGCAACGGCAAAATGACATTACTGCTCAGGAGATGAAGGCTGTCATGGAGGAGAGGGATGAGTCGCTCACCAAGGTGAGCCCACACAGTGTCTGTGGTTACCTGGACAGTTGTTTCACTGTGTTGAATTTGTTGGGACCATAAAGGATACAGAATAATTATGTTTATTCCCCGGAATAACAAACCAATGTCTGTCATAAGAGACAGCTCTGTATAAATTCTGCTGTAAAAACACATACAGTTCTGTTCTTATTCCACTTGATTCATTCCACCCACCTACCCCCCATCACTCACGTATTATCATAGTAGTGTTTGTGTCTGCGCAACAAATCCAGAGGTTTCCTCTGTGGCGCCTCACATCCCTACAGTGTGGTGATCATCATGGTATTTTCCTGTCTGACACCATGTTGTGTTGTTGCTGTCATCCTTGTTTCACTGTAACTGAACCTCAGAGTTCATTCTGTCTGCAGGTATCATAGTCTCTAAGTCGGCTGTTTAACCCAGTCGGTGCAGCACCGTGCTCGGTGTGGGGGCTGGGTTACGGTGGCCCCGGCAGCCCAAACCTCTAATATTTGCAGTTTCAATCCGAACATGAATATTTTGAATGGTGTGAAAACAAAGCTTGGGTGAGACAAATATTGACACTGAGATTCAGTCAAGCTGACAAAGCTGATGTTTGCTGAACCCCCGCTGTTTGTACACCTGTCTGCTCACACCTGAGTGTGTGTTCATAGACGTCTGTGGCGCTGTGGACACATTTCAGTTCCATACCAATACTGTGAGGACATTTCTGCAGCATGTGGGGACATTTCCTGAAGGAATGAGAGGAAAGCATCAAACTACACTTCAGGTTTAGTCTGATGAAGGAACATGGGACGTAAAAAGGTTTTGATGAATCCTAATGAAACAAGTTGAGATGCAGCGAAGATGAATCACGCTGCACATTTTTTACTAATTAGAGACAACTGCAAATGAAATGAACAAAATACATTTTTACTGTAAAGACGGAACATGAATTGATATTTTAAGGATGTATAAAACATAAAATAACAACCTGTGAAGTATCTGATCCTGAGCTTTTGATCAAATGACTTGCTCTTTATCAAGGAGTGTATTATGTATCATATCTAGTATAATAACATGTTAAACTGATCAAAAAGTAATCAATAAGTGAAGAAGTTCAGAGGCTGCTAAAAGTTTAAAGTCTGAGCCAGAAGACACCCCCCCCCCCCTCCTCACAGCCTCCTCTGCAGGCTGATTATTATCAGAGTTCAGTTCACAGAGTTTATTACCAAAACCTGCAGAGTGCTGGATTTATTACCCACAATTCTTCTGGATTCATATCCCGCTCTCTGTGGGAGGACCGGGTGGGAGGGAGGATCAGGGAGGTGGGGTGTCGGCACAGAGTGAGAAACGAGTAGAAATAAAACCGATGAGATCTGACTGATGAAGGCATGATGGGGGGGGTGGGGGGGGTTATGGAATGAGTGTTTGGGGGGGGTTGGGCTCCCCACATGCTGTGCAGCAGGAGCTAGTGGCTGCTCCTACTTCTGACATCACAGGTGGATTTAGCGAAAAACAATCTGTGGTGGACAGAGTACCGTTGCCATGGTAATGGGCATGCAGTAGCACACCCGATAACCATAGCAACAGGGAGCACAAGGAGATGGGGTAAGACAGTAAAGCTAAAGTGGAAAAAAACTGAAGTGGTACTTGTTGTTTACATATTGTATTTTAAGGGGCTGTGTCGATGAAGTAGTAGGTGCACTCGAAGTAGTTCCTATACTTGCACTGAATATATATTGCCTACAAAGATGAAATGGTACTTGCACATATATAGCAGTACTTTTACTGTAGCCGTACAAATGGAGATCTCATAGAGATTGATCAGTACTGGTTTTTACTAAGATTAAAGTAATATTTCCAGTGGAGGAGTAGTAGTAGTACTTAAAGAGATTAAACAAAGGTGCAGTAATAATACAAAGCTTGTGTTATAGTTGTAGTAGTACTATTGATATAGTACATGCAATGATAGCGGCATGATAGCTCAGTGGGTAGAGCAGTTGTCTTCAAACCCAAGGGTGAGCGAGTTCGATTCCCAGTCCCACCAAGTTACATGTCGAGGTGTCCTTGGACAAGACACCGATACCCTGTAGCGCTGACGCAGGTCTAGCAGCTGTCCAAACAACAATTTCCCCAAGGGGATCAATAAAGTATTCATTATTATTATTATTATTATTATTAGATTCTTGTACAAGTATATAGGAAGCCATGTACTACTTTGCTGTTGTCATACTTTGCGATGTAGTACTTTTTGCAGTTAATGTACAAATGATGCAGTTCTAGTAATTTTAGTAAAAGCTGTCGGAAATGTAGCAGTACCCCCCCCCCCCCACTAACCCCACACATGTCGGCACTGTACTGGTTCACCTAGCTTACCATCATTGACCCCTACCCCTCCACCAATATTACGGCATCTTTTAACACTCGCCTCCCCCATGTTAACATCAGCCCTCCACCTTAATCCACCCACCCCCACCCTGGTCTGCTGTTGCACTGAAATATGTTTCAAATGCCGCCATAATCCTCGCAGGAGAAGAGAAGAAGAGACACTCCACACTGGAGGATCCCCCCCACAGCTAACCCATCCCTCACTCCCACTCCTCATCTCTGAGGGATTATCTCCCGCCACCACCGGGACTGCTGGGAAATATTAGAAATGGGGGAGCTACCAGTTATTCTTTACTTCATCCCCACTCCTCCCACCAACCTCCTGCTTTTTATTGAGTTAATAACAATTTATTACAGCCTCCCTCCCTCCCACTCCCCCACTACACACCAAAGGTGTCAACTAAGTACATTTACTTTGTCACTGTACTTAAGTAGATTTTTCAGGTATCTGTACTTTACTTCAGTATTTTTATTATGACTTTTTACTTTTACTCCAGACATTTCAAGGGTTAGGGTTATCTTGACTTTCTACTCCTTACATTCTCAAAAAACGTCTCTTTACTTTTTATGAAAACAATGCGACGTAAAAGTTGTAACAAACAGGAAAAATCTCCCCTGCGGACAGAGTCATAGTGACGATAAAACACTGTCTTTTGTTTTCCAGCTGCAGCGAAGAGGAAGAACATATTAATGTAAAAAAACGTGTCCTGCTGCTCATACATGAGCTGTGATCACTTTAATCTAGTTATGCTCCGATCGATCGGTCACCGATCAGTATCGGGCGATTTCTGTGAAAAGGTATGTGATCTCTGATCGCCGCCTTTCATTACTGATCATGAAAGACGATCACCTGTAGCACATATTTTACATCATACAGAGCCCCCACCACCACCACCACTTTACTTCACTCTGTAAAACACTACAAACTACTGACCTGTTCTATGGAATAGAACATGAAATAACTTGTAATGTGATCTGGCATATGATATGATATTAATCTATGTCAGGTTTCATTCTGGAGCATTATTTTATAATAACACAGCAATCTATACCTATAATAATTTTGAAAATTTACAATCCAAATGATTGATATCGGTGATTGGCACTCATTGGTGATCGTATCGGAATCTGCAGCAAAAAACCTGATCAGAACATCCATAGTTCAATCTATATTATCCTGTTTGAAATTTGGTTCAAAGAAAAATGAGAAAACACAGAGCAGGTTGTGAACAAAAGAAGAAAAATCATGTATTTTGTATGTGTAGAACTTTTTATCATCAAAAGGTATTTTCTATCATTAAAGGTGAAAATAGTTTTTTACTTTTTCTATTTACGTACACAAGTTTTTCAAACAAAAACTCTGATCAGGTTTAGATCACAGAACTTGACTCGAGCATCTTTGACACATGCGACAGTACTTTGTAATTTGTGCCCCACAAGGCTGTGTCCTCTCTCCTCTTCTCTTCTCCCTCTACACCGATGACTTCATCTCCAGCGACCCAGGTGTGAAGCTCATGAAGTTCGCAGACGACACCACCGTCATCGGTCTCATCCGAGATGGTGATGAATCTGCATATCGACGGGAGGTTGAACGACTGACGCTCTGGTGCAGTCACAACAACCTGAAGCTGAACACGCTGAACAACATACTTGGCGAATAAAGCTGATTCTGATTAGAATCAGTGAAATTAACCAATGTTGATGATCAGATGATAATGTCATTATCGTCAGAACCTTGATTTCTCTGAAGCTGCGTAGACTCATTTTACGAAAGTCTAGGAGTCTCAGCAGGATCTTTCGTTAGTTATTAGTATCGTTATGTGAAAAAATTGATCACATGACGAGCTGCAGATCAATAATCATGATCATGTTTCTCTGCAGTGTAAACGTCTGGAACAAGATCTGATTCAGGAGCAGGAGCACTGGGCCTCAAAGGTGAACACACACACACACACACACACACAGGTCTCTGTAGTAAATTGAGATGATGGGATGTCTGTTCTGTCGCCACGTCAACCTGCTGTGAAGACACTGCAGCATTTGTGACAGTATCTGTGAGAGAATCCAACACAACCTGTCGGTTACCTGTCAGCAGGAACCGATTGGACCCTCCATGCGTAAATTTTTGCTTCTGTAGGCCTGCAGAAGGAGCACAGATTTATACTGGGGATGACCATTTGTCTACCAAGATGTTGCAGTCTGAGAACAGTTTGAAGCTGTCTGTCATTGTTCTCAGCACAACACGTCAAAAATATTTTGACAGATTAGTGATTAAAGGTGCTCGTTAGCTGGATCAGGGTTTAAGTCCTGGTGGGTCAACAAGTGGCATCCGAACTGATGGTACCTTTATGATGAGATATCTGTGAAGGTCCTCAGTCATCCAGGTTAGGGTGATCTCAAAAATGTTTTATAAAAATAATAATCAATCTTCTTATATTATGGTAATTGGTGGTCACCTGTGGGTCGTCCTCCCCTTTGGCTTCAATCACTCAATCATTCAATCTTGCAATAAACTGCTTCTCTCACACCTCGTTTAAACCAATCGGCTTCCCTTGTCTGGGATTCTGTGCTTTCGGGGCTCTTATTCGATCTTCTTTCGGATTTCAAAAATGATGAGACGTATATCCAGTTATCAGAACATTTGAGTGAATCATAATATGGATGATCTCAACACATAAAAACCATGTCCCCAATATATGTGAATAAATTCAAACGAGAACGCTCTGCTTCCCAGGCCGAAATCTTTAAAACAATGGGGAAAATTAATGAAACCAATTAAGCAGCTGCAAGACGGCAGTGATACGGGGGGTGGACACGTTCTAGTGAGTATTCTGGACCAATATCTGGAGCGAGGCTGAATAGAGGAGAATTACAGTAGTCAAGATGAGATGTGTTAAGACTGTGAACATTGCGGGGTGGGGGTGGGTGGGGGTTGTGATGTTACTGACATGAGGCTGGAAAGCGAACTTTCCAGGATAAAAATCAGAAACGGAGTTGTCAATAACAAATGAAAAGGTAGTTTTAACTAGTGATGATTTTGTACCAATGAGATAAAACCTCAGTTTGGTTTAGATTTAGATCTATATCATATTTTTCTCTGGGGTTATTCGGCAGTTTTGAAGAAAGAACGAACAGTTACGGAGAGTGGAGCAGGTTGTTTATTGCTTTTGAGGTTTTTACTACAGTGGATGTATCTCCAGCGGGGGAGGACGGCGATGTCCAGGTTGTCAGAGCAGGCTCAGACATGTGGGTGAACATTCTCGGGGGGAGCTCAGCAGCTTAACACTGGAGCAAGCCTGCTGCAGGTTGGATAGGAAGCGACAGGAGAGACCAGACACACCAGAATCAGGTAAATATGTGGTGACTTGGAGATCACAAGCAGTAAGTTACAGCAACAGGTATGAACTGAGGCTAGATATTGCCAGTATTGCTTGATATAACCTGTTGATTTTAAAGCAGTCATAGAAAAGGTTTAAAAGGGTATAGGTGAGCAGCAGTGACAGTTCCACCAGCATTTGCTCACCTATTGTTCTTGTTCCCCTTTGGCTGCCAAAACAGCCCAGATCCACAAATCCTTATGCCTGTCCATTATCCCTGCCTCTAACACAAAATGTTCACTTGCTCCTTAATAAAACCCAGTGTCATTCTCTTGACCTGTCAGTGGTCAGGGAACTTTCCACTGATTCAACTGATCTTTAATACATTTGTTTGCAGATTTTCTGAAAACAGAAGCAGACGTTCAGAGAAATATCTGGATCTTGGTGTTTGGCTTTAAAGCCATAATGCATTTACTGCAAGATTCATTGATTCATACGATGTGATCATTATGACTGAAAATGAATGTATTCCATTTATATTTATTCTCTTGTTAATTGTAGTTGATCAGTTATTTCCAGACTGCTCCCAGATTCTCAGTTGAACCAGCCTGTGTAGTAGAATCTGCTGTTTAATTCTCTGTCTTCTCTGCAGCTCCGGCTGCGTCTGTTGTTGAAATAAATTAAATTTAGTTATTAATGTTTCTCTCACTCTTTTCCCTTCATCTCGCCTGTTAATTAGTCTGGGGGCTCTGGGGGGATTAGAGCCCGGAGACGCTTTTAATTTCACCAAGAATCACCAACAGCTGCTGTTAAATTAACCCACAGACAGTGATAGAGCTGCTGAGGCCATGAGCCATACCTTTGCACCAGAACTGTAGACCTGAACCTTAAACCAGAACCTTTAAAAAATTCGGACAGACTGAACCGAGAGGCAGTTTTAGTGACACTAAAGCTTTGGTTGACCAGCGTATATTATAGAGAAGCTGTTATATAAAACCAGCAGTTATGTTGATTAATAATTGATCATTTAATTGCAAAAAGAAAAAACAGTTATCATGAAGCTGTACAGTGTGATCAGAGGAGTCAGATTCTGCATGATTCAAAAGTTTTAGAGAGCACTGGACCATTGGAGTGGATCTTCAAAACAAGAAATGACAAAATGTTGTTACCTCTCTGCTGAAAACACACTGATAAAATATGTGAAGCTGTCCCAGGAATATCAGTGAACATGTTAATGTACGGCCACATCCACACTAGATGGTCCCAAACAAACTTTGGAGTGGTTCTTTTCAGTGGGAATGTGATTTTACCTCTAGACCTGTAGACAGCTCGTCTTCTCTGTGCTTTTTCCCTCGGCTTCGGATGCAGAGAATCACCCTAGTTATCAACTGGTTCTTTATGCAATGAGAGACGATAACATTGTCACTTGGTTTGTGCTGATGCTTTTTGTATCTACTAACAGGATCTGAAGCTTCAGTGGGAGAGGTTCTCAGTAATCCAGGATCACTTTTGATTGCTGGTACTGGTACTCCTATCTCCTTGCTTGACCCCAACTCCTCATGGTAAAAGTCTAGGTTAGTTTTACCCCTCCCACCCCTTTCTCGTTCTCCCCCTTGTCTCCCTCCTCCTTGGTTGACCTTAACTCCTCATGGTAAAGGTCAGCCCGGCGTTGCTCTGCCTACTGATCATCTCATTTGGAAATTATTCTGATTAATAAGTGTGTGGATCTTTTGAAGCGAGTCCTCCGGCCCGGCTGGAGAAGACACATATTGACTCTGTGGGTTTGGTTTCTCTTTTGATGTCTCCCTTTAAACTCCAGACCTCGAGGGTTCTAATTAGCATAGAGGAGTAGGAGGTCAGGATCAGGTCTGTAATCCCCGCTGGAGTCCACCTACACACAATTTGACCGAAGACTCACTGAGACGCACAGTCCTGTAACTCTTCCTACAGGTTTGATTTCTGTGACTTACTGTGGGTGGGGTGTGCAGGAGGTCCTGCATGAGCCAATGAGGTTTGTGTTGTGTTGTTGGAGTTTGAGAATAATGATTTATTTTCAGGGACACACCTTGTATAGGGAATGAGCCGGTAATCTGGCTGGGATTTGATCCTGAAAAATATAGGTATATAGAAAACAGCTTCTTTGGCATGTGGAACATAAACATAATTTTCATCAAATATTAATGCAGAGGCTCTTTTGACATCATGGTACGGCATTATGGTACTTTCTGGGTTTTATACTATGAACAAAAGTAAATCAGTGGGCAGATCTTAATTAGAGATTCTTAATTGGTCACATGCCTAGTTATACACTAGGTCAGTCAAATGTACCCTGAACCCCTTCCTTTTTTATGACTGTGCAAAACTAAGTACAAAGAAATTTTAAACCCATGATCTAAATAAAAGATAAAGGTAATTTAGAAGTTTTTTTCAAGTTACATTAAGTTATGTGTAACTTAATGTGGAATGTTTCCAGTGTAAGGTTTAGGACCTCACACATTATATAAATATATACAGAACAATGTAAAAAAAGTGGAGAGGAAAAACTCCCTCTAAGAGAAAGAAACCTCCAGCAGAACCAGGCTCAGGGTGGGCGGCCATCTGCCTCAACCGGTTGGGGTTAGTGGACAGAGGAGAGAGAAAAGAACAGCAGGTAACATAGATCATGACAACAACAAGGAGCAGCAGACGAAGCACCGGCAGGACCAGCAACCATGGCTCCAAGGAGGAGAGAGCGAGAAACACAACTAGGGATAAGAAACAATTTTTTTTCTCAGTGTAATGTGGGAGGTTTGTGGTGAGCTTTGTAGAAATGGAGAATCGAACCAATGACCCTTAAGTTGGAAGACGAATGCTCTACCTACTGAGCTATCATGCTGCCCCTAATAAATATGAGACAGAGATGCAAAACGTGGCAGGATCGAATCCCAGCCAGATTACCCGCTTATCCCCCATACAAGGTGTGTCCCTGAGCGTGACACCCAGCGCTAGCTCCCCTGGCGCTCTCTGTGGCAAACTGTGGTGTTCAGTTGTTTATTATCTCACTACCTGCTTCCGCATTAGTCTTTTAGACAAACAAACCGTTTTAGTTACAACCAAGACATCATGAAACTTAGGGCTGTTTTATTCCCACAATGCACCTTGAGCTTTAGTCTCACTGTGTAAGGATGTGCTGCTTTAATAATCAGGAGCTAAATACACACACAGAAATCAAATCCTCATTATGAAGAGTGTTGACACTAGTGTTAGTTAATTACCCAATTAGTTAATGAATCCTTTATTTAAACAAACAGTCTCACTGAGATCAAGATTATCTTCCAGTAGAGACCTGTGCACATGGAAAAACTACTCAAACACAAGGTGAATAATTACAGATGTACTTTGTTTCTGTACGTTTATATTGCTTTAGGGATTTTGGTTATAATTAGCAAGAGTTACTGCTAATTAAAGCAAAGCTTAAGGAATGTAGATTTCTGGTTCATGCAAGTTACACTTGAGTTATACAGTCCAGGTTTTACAAGGGTTAGGATAAAGCTAAAGCGGTCTGGTAGCTCAGTGGGTTAAGGCATGAGGCTGGGATGCAGAAGGTCGCAGGATCGATTCCCAGCCGCAGCACCCAGCCCATCCCCCATACCAGGTGTGTCCTTGAGTAAGACACCCAGCGCTAGCTCCCTGGGTGCGGTGGGGTCAAATGCAGAAGACCACATCTCACTGCGTGTACTCTGTGTAACTATGAATTTGAAAGTAAAAAATATATTGTGCATTTATATGTTGATAATTATGGACATCTACCTTAGTACCGAGAGTCTTGTAGGTTAAGGCTGATGGATACAGATGTTGAATTAAGGTGAGAAGTTTGGTGTGAATCAATAATTTGACGATCTCTGCTCCATTTATTGACGTTAATAAGGCTAATATGAGACTCTGATGGCCAGAGGAGGATTAGGGTAGTCGTGGGGGGCCCCCCACTTTATTGGTAGTCTGTAGCATTGTTACAAACCGGGTCATAATTATCAGAACAGAAACACTAACTTCCTTCCTGCAGCACCGACCTTGATAAGATGATCACTTACTGATTTCCTTTGGAGATCAGCCTGTTCTGACATCTTGTGCATAGATGAAGGAATTGTTCAAAAATCTAAACGGACGAGTATATGACGACCTGATCCCTCGCGGTCCGCCTCGCAGGATTCACCTGTTCATTTCTTTACTCTGTGCCTTTTTTGATTTCACTTAAATTCTCAAAGTTGTTAAAATCATGTTTCAGGCAGCAACATAATCACAATCAGTCAGTGATCTGATCAAATGATCATTGTTACATGTCTGCACCCATGCACTTCATTAGCATTTATTAACACATGCATGTGTGTATTTATATGTTATATACGTGACACATCACTAATATATAATAACCTGATATTTGGTAGATATGTTGCTGTTACTCAGAAAAGTAAAAGAGTGGTGATGTTGTGTTACATCAATGTAAAACTGACCGGGTTAAGACTACAGTATATCAGCTGTTGGCCAACGAGCGTCAGGGAGGCGGCTTTATTAAACCAATTAAAAATAATCTGGCTAATCCAGGGCCCCTGCACACGTGGGGCCCCTAGGCTACAGCCTATGTCAGCCTGTGCATTCATCTGCGCCTGCTGATGGCAGCTCACGGTGTTTCCTCGTACTCTGGATAAAGATAAAACATGCTTCTGTTGTGAAGCGGCTTTTTTTACTCTTTATATCCTATTTATATTTTGTATTTCTAAATTGTAGAGAATTTTACCATCCACCATTGTACTACTCAAAATAAGACATGTTCTCTTCATGCTCTCAAAAGTTTTTGCGATTAACATGTGTCTTGTCCGATCAGGAGGAGCTGCTGAAGCTTCAGAGAGAGAGAGATGGGGCTTTGGAGGAGAGGTGGCGGCTGGAGTCTGAGCTACGCACCCTAAAATCCAATCACAGGTCAGATGAATGTAACACAAGTATTAGCTAAAATAATAAATTATTATTAATCAGCTTTTAATAATAGTAAATATAAACAAATAATAATAATTGCTGTTATTGTCGTTGATTACATTTACATGTTACAACATTTGGCTTCTGCAATTGACACATCCCCCTCTTTGGGGGACGTTGGGCGATGTGGACGTGTTTTATACGACACGATGTAAGGTGGCTCAGGAAGGAAATCTGAGAATTTTTGGCAAAATAAGGGACTACTGGTGCCGGAACTATCTGATTCCGTTTGGCTAGCTGATTTGGGGTAAAGTATCTGAACAAGAGTCTTTGGTAGGAAAATGCAGCGGTGAACCATCTGTATTCACACATCAAAGCCTTGTGCGAACCAATGTGCGACTGTTTCAAAGCCGCATATCACAAACGATACAATACGTTTTCCGGCTCTGCAGGAAATAATGAACAGTTTTCCACAGGACAATATCATTGCACAAACAATGAGATATGCAGCAGACATTGCCTCTCTGGCTTTGGAGTTTATAAGGCGCTTTCAGGATTTCGCAGTTATTGAAAAGGAGACCACACTTTTCTCCTCTCCATTCTCCGTTGACCCCGATGATGCTCCACATCAGCTGCAGCTTGAGCTCATTGACCTGCTGTGTGACAGTGAGTGGAGCAGTTATCACCACCAGCGCTCTCTTGTGAACTTTTACCGCTGATAACGCAGGTTTTAAGATATTCGATCATTTACTAAGAAAATGCTGAGCTTGTTTGGCTCAGCGTTTTTGTGAGGAGACGTTCTGTTATGACCTGTAACAATAACCACGTCAGGACAAGACTAAGTGACTCTCACCTGAAACAAATCTACTGCCTTTTAAGCAGATCAGTCTATTTCTGTACCTGGAAATTGTTGAGCTCACAGTCCACAAAGTTGTTGACAACTCCCATTTGCTCCATGATGCCTCCACCCTCAATACATCCTACAACTGCAGTCATCAGAGAATTTCTGAAGATTGCAGGAGTCTGAGTTGTACATGTCTGATGTGTACAGGGTGAAAATGAACGGAGTAAGGACTGACTCCTGTGGAGCTCCTGTGCTGCAGACACAGTTCTGCATGCAGACGTACTGGGGGGCGGTCAGCGATGTAGTCCATGATCCAGGAAATCATGGGAGGGTCGACCAACATGGTTTTTAATTTCTGTCCCAGCAGGCTCATAAAACACGATCCTCACTGAACTCTCAGGTTTTTCCAGGTGGGTGTAGGTGTGATAGAGCAGATGGATAATGGCATCATCTACACCATGTTGTGGTGTAGATGATCATGAAGGTTATGTTAGATCTCATTCTGACAGAAACTTAGAAACTCTATGTAAACATTTTGACCCTTCTAAAATCCCTTCACTGCCTTTGGCTGAAAGAAAGTGTAACACATCCTCAGCTTTAAACAGCTTGAGCCAGAAGTTTATCCACAATTTAAACATTAAAACATACTGATGTTAAAGTCACAGACTGCATTGTAAAATCTAAAAAACAAATCTTCCATATTTTATCACTTGGATCAGTTTTAACATGTGGAGATGAGAATGAAAACCATATGATCAGGGATTTACAGGTTGTGTAGAGTTTCCTAGAGTCTCTAAATGTAGAATGGGAGACAGAGCCTTCAGCTATCAAGCTCCTCTCCTGTGGAACCAGCTCCCAGTTACAGTTCTGGAGGCAGACACCCTCTCTAGCTTTAA
>JAUMHF010000014.1:0-13125 GCA_032359275.1 Microctenopoma steveboyesi | reverse complement strand
CCCACTATAATCACTTTATCTGCACTAAGAACTAAATCAGAGAGAAAGTCTGAGAATTCAGAGAGAAACTCAGAGTAAGCGGTAGGAGGAAGGTAAACAATAACTAATAAAACTGGTTTTAGGTTTTTCCAGTTTGGATCTGAGAGACTAATAGTGAGGCTCTCAAATGAATTATAACTTTGTTTAGATCTGGGGTTGATTAATAAACTGGAGTTATAGAACAGAGAATCCAAAAGTCTGAAACCAGTTTGAGAATCTGAAATGAAACCTGTAAATACATTTTAAAAACAGGAAGTTGTGACGTGTAAAGTAAGTGTTTCAGAAATCAGACTGAAGAGCATCTGTGCCAAAGACCGTGTTCAGTTCTCTGTACAAAGTATTATTTAGCTAAAATTCATGCAGCATAAGTATGATCTGACCTGATGCATTGATGACGTAATGTTAACTGAAAGCTCCAACTCACATCACCATGATTCTGTAATGACCTCCCCAGGGACCACCAAGCTCCAGGCTGAGCCATGAAAACCTTCCCCCTCAAAGCTTAATAAACTTTGTTCGTATCATTTTAATGGAGCAGCTGCACTCCCCCTCCACCAACACACTTACACACACCCTCTATGTCCCGGTGTCTCTCTCCCTCTCTCCCTCTCCTTTGATGGTCTCCCCCTTTCTTCTTCTCATTCTGGGAGGGGGATTCTTTGCTCTTTTCGTTGGTCGAGTACAATTGTGTTATTGGAGATAATTAATTCCAATCCCCATCAAAAGGCATTAGTGGCCCCGGGCCCCTGTTCAGGGGAATGAAAGGCGAGTGGAAGAAAGGGGGCGAGGGCCGCCGCATTGTGCCCGACATTTTCCTCCATAAGGCGTGAACAGAGTGAAAAGGGGCCGAGAGCTTTACTGAAATGATGCTGGAGGCCGCCGCCGCCAGAGGCCCCGAGCGGCCCTGAGCGGCCCCGCTGCGAACATATGGCTGGAATTACAGCAGGAGAGTGGGTGGTGGAGCGAAGGTGTGGTTTTCAGACTGAAACAAAATGTTTTTCATTATAAATTAAAACTCTTTGGTTTCTGATTAGAACTTATTATAACTTGCTGTTCACTGTTGGAGGAAATTAAAAACTTTTAGTGAAGTAATAATAATACACAGTGACAGTATTAGGATTGAAGTCCAAGTAATAATACCGTAAAAAGTAACAGTTGTGTTTTTAAAAGTACTCAGATCATTAAAATACTGTGTAATCATGACATCAGTTTTATTAATTACATTAATACAAATTATTACATAAAATTATATAATTTTTTTAGAGTTTAGAGTAAGTTATGTAAGATCGTGTGTAAGTCTACAAAACTAAATCAGTAAAATCTCTTTTAGCCCAATAAACTAGAGGAAAAGACACACTTTTCAGAACCTCTGTGTAAGTTTTGGATTATTTTAGATGTATTTTTTAAAACTGTAATTATTGATCAGAAATATTGTCTATTAATTACCTGGTTAATTATTTTCTTTTCTTTTTCATATATTTATGAATATTTTTGTTATGTTGACTTTATTTTATTTTATTTAATCTGACTTAATTTAGAGTTTTCTTCAGTATTTTAGTGAAACAAATTAAGGTTTGTTTGGTTTTTTTATTTACTAATTTGAAAAATATACCCGATTTCGGATAAGCGGAAGACAATGGATGGCTGGAATTTATAAAAATATATGTGGGTCACAGGAGAAACTGGACTTGGTCGTTGTCTCTAAGAAGTATCGTTTGTGCAGTAGAAAAAATGGAGCTGGATTGGAGCTAAACCAATTTACTTACACACACAACATCTGATTAATTTATTTTATTTAAAATCAGTTTGACTTATATTTTGGCAGCCCTGGCTCTCGACAATAAAAGCCTCCATGTGCTCGGTTAAACTGTGAAGGTCAGTGGCAGAAAAAACTGCTGATCCACAGACAAATCAAATGTCATTTCACTCACAGCAAGGAGTCAGTAACGCGCTGTTACATCTTGTCAAATGTCAGTAAATGCAGCACATAAAAAGATCAGCTCGACTTGTATGACCACGTTAACCTGCTCAGTGTTCCCTTTTATATATATATAATACAGTAAATATGCGGTTCTTTCTGTACTGTTCATACATTTTAAAAAGTCAACATGTTTTTAATTTTAGTTTTAAAAGCAAAGAGATTTTTTTATGATGCAATATGGAAATAGTTTTGTTTTATTTTACACTAAACAAAAACTATAAATTATTTTCAAGCTTTTATTCTTAACACGTTTTCAATTATAAAATAAAAAATTGTAAGTAGTCTTTTCAAGATTTTATACTAACAGTTTTATCTTTGTTTCCTTTCATAATTTATATTCGGGTAAACGTCAGCCGGGTTCGGCTCCTCTCGGCTCTTGTCGCACCCGCTGTTCCAGCATCGGGGATCATGTCTGCGGATAATTAGCAGATAATTACTGGATCATTGGAAACATTTCGCGGCTCTAAGGACAAAATGTGAGAAAAAGCTTCAGATCACAGTCAAATCTGTTCAGGTTCACGGAGCAGCGTTGGAGGTTACCTCCACAAAGGGCCGCAAAATCCGGCGACACGGCGGCGCTTTGAGGTCGCGGGAGGCGCTCCGTGTTCGGCTTGTTCCCCTGGAGGAGGAGGGAGAGGAAAGCCGGAGGACAGCGCCGGGAAACGGTGAGATTGAACAGAGACACAGCCGGGACAGAATCGGGACAAAACCAGGGGCTGCCATTAATTGTATTCTGGACCGGACCCTGAGGCAAAACTGATAAAAGATCTACGATGTAAAGTGTAAAATAAAATAAAAGATAAAAGAATAAAAAATAAAATTTTGAGTAGATGAGAAAAGAAAAGATTAAAAACGATAAATAAAAAAACTAAACGAGCTTCAGTAAAAATCAATAGCAGCTAAAGTTAAATAACCTCTATTGGTTGAGTCAAAGAGTAAAAACTGATTGATTGTTTGTAAATAAATTATGTTAATTGTATGTTAATTTAATAATTTCTTCCAAAAAATAAAAGTTATGTACAGTAATCAAATTAATCTAAACGGTGCCAGTCCCATCACGATTTAATAAATGTCAAGTAAATTAAATATTAATCAATAATCAATCTATTAGTTTGAAAATATTTTTTAACAGCTGATCAGTATTGTCAACCAATCAATTGTATCTATTTTAACAAGACTATTTAGTTTTTAATATTTTATTTTGACAACTGATTTTGAAATTACAACTTTTAAGTAACTTAAGAAAGGTTAATATAATCTTTAAACTGATAATGATAATAATAATAATTTATTGATGTTTTAACACCCTAACACTGAATTAGCAAATATTTACAACAAATAAATAAGTGTTGTGTGTTTTCTTGATTTATTTGAAAAAGACAGAATAAGTTAAGAACATGCAATAGGGTCAAAAAAACAAGAAACAAACACAATAAGAGCTCCCACCTCATTCATGCACAGTAATTATCAGTAATCAATAATCAATTATCAACGGTGCATTATAAACAGTCAGAAAATAAACAGAAAGTGATTTCTCCTTTTTCATACAGTGTTACCAAATAAAGATCCTCGGGATCAAAAGATCAATCAATTAACCAATAAACTCAATGATTGATCACTAACTTTAATGATTAATCGAAATGTTTAATGTTTAATTAATAAACTCAATATTTAATGGATCTGTAAAAGTACTACTTTAAACAGCAACAAACTTTGATATTGAAGCTCAAGCTGTCACAAAATCAAATAAATTGATCAGTGATCAGCTATCAGATTGTGATCAGGCTCAGAAAGTCTCCAAGTCCCTCTATGTTTCTCCAGGTCCTCATCAGCCTCCAGCATCTAAAAATGTAATTTTGAGATTTAGAACCTTTACCTGATTTACTTGCTGCAATGACTACATGAAAATAATATTTTATAGTGAATGAGGACCAGGAGGTAGAGCGACTGCTTGCCAATCATAGGATCGGTGGTTTAGATTTCCGGCTCTTCCTGTTGCCCCTGGTGTGTCAAGTCAGCTGCACAGCGGCTCAATCCCTGTGTGATTGTGTGTGAATGAGAGGCAGTGTAAATGTAATCGTAATTACCATTTACTTCCTGTTAAAATTAAATCACGAGTTTTACCTCTAAATTAGCTTTTTTACCAAAATGCATCCAATATTATTTATAAAATAAAAACTTCAGGCTGAAACACCAGAAATGTTCATTAAAGTAGAATACATTTACTTTCGCTGCTGAAGTTGGTAAATAAATAAATGCAATCTATTATTGATTTGTCCTGTGTCTCTAAAGTAAAAACAGTTTGATGAATCAAAATAAAAATGACCTGAGTGAGAATAGAAAAATAAAATGACGCCATGATAAGACAGAAGCTCAAATGGTGGGAACTGATCAGAAATTTGACAACAGGTGAACGACTCATGTAATTTGTGTGAACTGACCCTTTAAATAAAAAGCCTTTTATCTGTGGTTGGTTTTTTAAGGGTTGTGATGCCTACAGAGGGAGTTTGTGGGAGAAAAATAGGTTAATCGTTTTTAATTATCACATTATCCAATGTGATAAGATTGATTGAAATCAGATTTTCAGAATTTGTTTCCATGGAAACCACATAATCAGCAGACCTTTGACCTCTGAGCCATCAGTAGACGAATATCAGAGCACTTCAAAGTCTGAGAGGGGAAGTCACAGGAGTGTACAGTGATTGTTGTTACACATGCATGTGTGTTAATTTACTGTTATATTTTTTAATCTCTTTGACCTGAAATAAATATGGACAGAAAGTAAATCAGTTACATGACTAATCACAGGAAAGAGGTCTGACCCTGAAACTTCACAGTTCTTTTGTTAGAGCGGTGTATCTGATTCAAGAGTCCAGAGTCCTGACTCAGAACTATGGTTGTTTTAACTTGAGCTGTGTTAAACATTAACATTTATTAGAAGTCACAATAACAACACAAACTAATAAAAATAACATTTAGTGACTTTATCAGGACCAGCTTGCTGTAGCTGTTGTTTCAGTTTCTGGACATGGATCTAGAGTCTGTGCAGGTGCTTAATTACCTCATAGAACTGTCAAGTGGATATCTTTGTGTTGGACTTGATGCATTTGAGATATGTAGCATTGGACCCATGTGAATGTTCATTAATCTGAACTGTGAAAAAAGAAAACTCTCAGATTCTCTAACAAGAAAACTTGAAGTTTGGAGAAAAAACCTCAAATGAATCATTTGGTTTTAGGGAGACTTAAGGTTCTGTCCTGTAAGTCATAATCAATGATTAGGCTGGGGGTCATGATGGGTGTTCCGTTGTAGGTGTATTTTAGGGGGGGCTTTCCCTTTACAGTGGGGGGACACTCAGTGGCATTGACACGGATGTACATAATTCGAGGAATCTGGAAAGACTGTAGTTCCCAACGTGATTTTTAAACTTTTTGTTTGAGACTCGTGAGTAAAAGGAGAAAACAGACCTGCGTCAGTTTAATCAGCTGAGAGTCAATTTGTTCATTTGTGTCCTGGTTTGGTCACAGTGCAGGATTTCAGAAACCACCGGAAACCAGAATAAACCAGCAGCAGTGTTGATCTCATTTAGGGTTCATCACAGTCAGACAGAATTCCAAGATGGCTGCATGCAGAGTCCAAACAGGAGGTGTAGCGGGTACTATGAAGTGTTGAGGAGTGGTCTTGGATAAACCCCCTGGTAGTAGGAGGCCTCCAGAGACTCCATGGCCCTGCCTCCAAGGCTGGATGTCCCTCCAGCACTGTAGGAAGAATACTGCAGTGCCTCATAGGCCTTCAGGTCCAATTTGTGCTGCTGCTCAGAAGACGACATTAAGTTGTTGATAGAGAATGGGTGGTTAAAGGAGTAGTGGGGGTCTCCTTTGATGTGCATCTGGGACTCGTGTGCCATGGCGTGGGGGGGCAGTGGCAGGGAGGACAGGATCTGTGAGCCAGACACCTTAAGGTCTGATGCTACACCAACACCTCCCCGCAGGTCCATACCTGTAGGGGAGGCTGCCTGGCTGGAGGAGGGCAGGGATGAGTCCATGAGTCCTGATGGTTTGATGGTGTGTCCTGAAGGTGATGTACCTTCTCCGCCTCCTCCTCCACCTTGCTCCTTTCTCCCATCTGATTTCATTGTCATCTTCTTCTCACACTTGAACCTCTTCTGACGTCGCAGGTAGCAGCCGTTCTCAAACATGTTTCCAGAGTCTGGGTGCAGGGTCCAGTAGGAACCCTTTCCCGGTTTGTCCGGCGAACGTGACACCTTAACGAAGCAGTCATTGAAGGAGAGTGAATGTCGGATGGAGTTCTGCCATCGTTGTTGGTTCTGCCGGTAGTACGGGAACAGGTCCATGATCCACTGGTAGATCTCACTCAGTGTCAACATTTTACTGGGTGCCTGCTGTATTGCCATGGTGATGAGTGAAATGTAGGAGTAGGGAGGTTTGGCGTGGGGGTAGCTCCGTCTGAACGCCTTGTTGTCACGGGCTCGGCTCAGTCCACCCCCTCCATAGGCCATCCCGGGGCTCATAGTGGGACTCATGCTGCTGTATGGATTCAGTCCCATCGTAGCCTGCTGGGCTGACACTGAACTCATACTGGATGGACTCAGAGTCCCACCCATTGAGGCCATGCCCCCACCCAGACCAGACATGGCTGCTGGAGCTGAACCACCCATTGTGGCAGGGCTCAGAGTAGTTCCACTGTATGACATGTTAAAAGAGCCTGATGTGGTCCCACTGCTGGACATGTAGCCTGACATAGAGCTCATTCCAAGACCAGAACCCATCCCTCCACCTGCCATCGGGGAGTATACCTGCAGAAAGACCACAACCAGTTAGCGCATCCAAAGTAGCTGTGAATCAGTTGCTTGAACAGGTGATCCATGACCCACTTATTAGTGGCTTGGTCTTCATCTTGTCTTGGTCCCATGTTGAAGCCTGCCTGGAATAATCACAACAGACCTCCAGGGACAAAATTGCAATGAAAGCTTTTCAACAATTTCTCAATGGGCCCATTAAAAAAAGATCTTAGGTTAGTTAAATGAAAACCTATCTGACCACCAGCCATGTGAACAAATACCCATAGTGAGATCCCAAAATCTGGACCAGAGTCAGAAATATTAAGTCAAAGAGTTGTCTGAACCAGAGGTTTATGCAGGACTATGAAGACCAGTTTACAGTAAAGGTACTTGCACTCAGTTACTTAGTCACACAGTTAGACAAGGTTGTTTATACCAGAATGATTTTGATCTCGTCTGGTCTGACTGGTGGTGGAGTAGTTGGATAAGTCAGAGAAAATTTGAGATCTGAGCAAACAAAGTAGTTCCAGATAAGCATGGATGCTGTGATTCATCTAGTCATTCTGGTCCTCGTCTACAATCAGTTTAAAGTCAGCAAAACCAGTACCAGTTTGCGTCATGTAAATTAGTCAGGTTTGTGTCTGAAGTTGGACATGGACCTGTGTGTCATCAACAGTTCTAAGCCAGTTTAATGCAGCAGTGATCAAAGGCTCTGTCTGATCTGATCCAGTAGGATGTAATCAGATGGAAATAAGGCAGTGATCACAATAAAATTAATCAATAATAAGTGAAATGATTGGGTCTACGGTAACATCTGCAAATCCACAATCTGGTTTTAGGTTTTTTGTGTTGTTTACTGTACTGTAGAGCAGATGTTAATTCCTGTTGTGGTTCCATCTGGGATAAAGAGTAAGAAATAAAAACGGAATCTTTGGACCCATGTTTTTCTGAGTTTTTTGACTGTAAAACCTGGTTCAGGACCTACAGATTCAGTTCTTTGTTTGTTTTAGCCTTTAACTGTATTGACACCAATATTAACATTATTTTAAAATTGTGAAATCACCTTTAATCTAAAAATAAAATGTGACCATTTGTCATTAAAGGAGGAAATAAACTGTTAAACACAATTTTAAAATAACACTTTGGTCAAATGAAATAGAAACTCACTTTTATTTGGATTAAATTATAAAAAAATATGTATGTATCTAATAAGTAATGTGTCCAGACAGTTGTAAATGTGATCATTTATTGTAAACAAATAAAATAAAAATAAATCATTATTTTAGTATTTGAAGGTTATAGTTCCTCTAAACCCAGTAACCCAGAATCAGAGACTTTGTTGATTAATTCTTTTTCTTTGAGTTTATTTGATTTTGACAGTTAACATTTTGACATTTCTTCAGTTACACTTTAAAATGTTCGAAGTCAGATGTGACTGATTATCAAACATCTAAGTATGTCCATATTTTAAGATCATGAAACAGAAAATGTTTTTATTTAAAAATAACGTTATATTATAACATTCATTTTTAAATAACAAAAAAGAAACATTTTATTATATAAAGTATCATAGTAATAAACAAAATTAAAGAGCAAATTTCACTTGTTGCTTTTTTAAAAACTGGTTGCATATAAAATTCAATTAGCAAATAATAAAATCAGTTTAGGAAAGTTTCATGACTTGTCAGTAACTATAATTACATTATAAATACAGACAATGTTTATGATATTAAACAATACTTTAAAAATCCCAGTATGATAAAAATCTTCAATTAAATGGCGCATTTTAAATGCAGATCTAAAAGCATAATTATCAGATGATATTTAAAAACCAATAAGATCAATAATCCAAAAAATGCTTATCTACCAGATTCTGTTGTAAAAACATTTTAGAACTATATTGACAACAGGTTATTGCGCTTCAGCTTCTACAATATTGAAACCTGTGAATAAATTAAGTAAAGTAAATCTAATTATTACAGTTTTTTGTTGCTCTTGTTTTAGTCTGACATGAAAACTTTCAGGTTTGACCACTTAGTAAAAATAAACTCTCCCTTGTGAAATTATTGTCATTATAAATATGTCCATAATCCTCTATTTAATCCTATAAATTAATCTCCCACTTTTTGTGTCCTTTTTTTTTCTTGGCATTAAGATTTCAGTTTTTTTTGCAGATAAACGGCATCAAAATCAACCTGGTGTTTTAACTAAATATTTAGAATTAATTAAAACATTGTGATTATAATAAAAATGATCTGATATATTGAGGTTAACGTTACGTTTTTTGTGAATTCCAAACGTCTATGTTGATTAAAGTCTCAACACGTCAGGACGGGCTTTTGTAAAAAAAATTGTTTTGAATTTTAGCGTTATTTTCAACAGATTTAAAAGTGTGGGAGACCATAAACTAAAATCTAATGTTGTATTTTACATTACCGCTTCATTTTATCACGTCTGGCTTTTTAAAATGTAATTTCTCATCAAGGAAACATTCACACTCGAGTTTCACAGGACAGAAAGGGACCTGATCCTGACCGGAATGAGCCTGGTCTTTTACGTTCACAGCAGCGGTAAAGGGGACTAAGAGTGACAGACCTCCTCGCTGTAGTATCCGCTCCAGTCCGGAGCTTCGTGCCCTTCCATCTTAACCGTGCCGAGCATGACGGGAGCCCGCGCCCGGAACACCGATCCTGCAGGACCCGCTCGTGGTCTCCCAGTTCTGTCGCCGGTCTACGTGCGAGTCCTGGTCCAGTTAAAAGTCTCCCAAGCTGAGCCGAGCGGAGCGAGGAGGAGCAGACAGAGTAAGAGTGTTAGAAAGGAGAAGAAGAAGGAGGTGATGGTGACCCGCGGAGGGATGTGATCCTCCTCCTCCTGCAGGTCCAACCCTCCGGATCTCCTCCTCCTTCAACACTAATCATTCCTTTACACGGAAAACAGTTCATTAAACCAGTTCATAATGGAAGTAGAACCAGTTGATCAAACCATTCTTTTTGTGAAAATAATACCGTTTATACATAGTAAAAATATTATTTACAAAGCTCAGATTACTTTTAATATCCCTAATTGGATTTTATATCTATCCATTGAAATAAAAACCTATGTATTTAATTTAGAATGTAATTAATTAAGTATATTAAACAATTAAAATGTTTCTTGAAAGCAGAAAAACCTCTAAAGTCCTTTGAATTAATCTATTTGTTATTCGTATATTCTCTACGTATTTGTAATTAATATAAAAACTATTTAAAAGTTCTTTTTATCTATTCAATTCAATTCAGCTTAATTTATATAGCACCAATTCACAACAGGTTTAAGACCTTACTCATTATATCAATATATACAGAAACATTTAAAAAACCCAACAGTCACTCTTAAGCAAGCATTGCTGACAGAGACAAGTTTTTATTTGTGTAATGGTACATTTTAATCATATTAATGTTTAAATGTAGTCATTGCCATATTGTCAAGGATAATATCTAACAATAATATTTATGTATTTATTTAAGGGTCCTTTAGTTCGGAGACATCAAATGTCCATGTAATGGATTATGAAGTTGGTTTAAGGTGTTGTTAGGAAGAATAAAATTAATGTGTAAAACTTTTTTTTTTCAACACGAAAAACATATGCAATATGTTTTCTTCAGAAAAGAATATAAACTACATAATAATTACTAATTATACATACTTATTAATTATGATATTAACATATCATCAAATGTCATGATAATTGATGAAAAATGGGCAAGTATTATTTATTGTAATTTTCAAGAGCTAAATTGATCAAAGAAAAAGAATATAAGATTTTTGAGTTTCCAATTCCAGGTATATTACTGAATTATTGTCCACAGCACATTGTAGGGGTAAATAACAGATTTATATATATATGTCAATATAACATGAAATATATAAAAGTACCAAAAAGAAGAATTGACAGACCTTTAATAATGTATTAGGAATCCTTGTAGGCAGCCACACTTAAAGCACTAGGTTCGGAGTTCAGTTTGATGTGCTGTGACGTTTTGACATGCGGCAGGATATTTGGGAAACCAATAGTTGAACCGTCAACCCTGGGGTTTGTTGGTCAATGCCATAGCAAATGAGCCACAGTGGCTCCAACAACATTAACTAAATTGACAGTTTAAGTTTTAATAGAATATAAAATCCCCTAATGCTGTTCCTTTTGAAATTTAAGGTTGTAAATACCCAACCTTAAATTGTCTGGCTCAGGGACACACCTGGTAGGGATGGACCAGGAGTCAGTGTTTCGAACCTGCGACCTTCTGCATCTCAGTCTGACACCTACCCCATTGAGCTACCAGGCCGCTTTTATAATACTAATAATAATTACTTTTATAAATGTTCACAGTTCACAGTTCATAAATTAAATCTGTATTCTTTCTTTTTAGACTGGACTACTGTAATTCATTACTGAGTTTGTCCCAATAACTCAAAAGACAGCCTCCAGTTAATCCAGAATGCTGCAGCCAGAGATCTGACTGGACTGAACAAGAGTTCTGGAGGCAGGCCCCCTCTTTACCTTTAAGACTAGACTTTTCCTTTTTGATAAATCTTATAGTTAGAAATGGATCAGGTGACTAAACCACCTCTTAGTCATGCTGTTATAAGTTTAGTCTGCTGGGAGACCTCCCACATTACACTGGGCTCCTCTCCTACTTTTTTCTCTCCATCCACTGTTCTCTCACATCTATTTGTCTGTGTGCTCATGTGTGCTATGGCTAGGCAAGATGATGACTAGCTCAGAGTTCGGTTTTTCCATCCTGCCTGGTAGAAGTAAAGTAAATACATCAATAGGCGACAGGACACCGCGACGCAAGCCAAATGCCAAACATTTTCTCCACAAATGTGAGGCCTCTGTTGAACAAACTAGATGAGTGGAAGCTGTGGATTGCAACTGAAAACATCACCAGAGACTGCTGTATTCTGCAGATCATGGAGAAATCTTACCATCTAGCATGCTACACAGCACACTAGCAGGACAGGACAGAGAGCTCCAGTAAGAAAAGAGGAGGGTGGCTGTGCATTTATGTGAACAACAGCTGGTACACAAATCTCAACTTAGTCACCATTGCTCTTCAGACATAAAAACCATTGGAGTTGTACACAAACATCAGAAAGGCCTATAGGGCTATACCCCTAGCACATCTTGACCAATCTGATGACACATCCCTGCATATACCCTACTCAGGAAAAAAACTCCCACTATGACCAGGGCTGTCACCACATAGCCAGAGGAAACCTCCCAACATCTGCTTCCGGAGGACAAACTAGAAGAGTTTTGATTAGCAGGACCTGGAGAACCACACCACAGCATTCTTGGATTACATCAGATTCTCTACAATGTCACCAGGGACAGACGTAATGGGATTTATCCCAATAGGACGCCAGAATCTGTTGAAAGACAGGAATACTGCTTTGAGACTGAGGGATGGTAGACTTTACAGCCAGTGCAAAATTGAAGAGAAGCATCCGACAGGCCTAGGCAGCGCATAGATGGAGGATAGAGGACCATCTGAGAAGAAACAACACCAGGCAAGTGTGGCAGGGTGTCCAGCTGCAGATCCAGCAATTCCTCATCTGCTGTGCATGACTCTTTGGCAGAGGCACTGAATGTCTTCTTTGTCTGCTTTGAGGCAACACCAACAGCAGCTCCATCACAGCCGGCTGTCCACAACTGGACAGCCTACACACTCAGTGGAATTGTGTAAAGTGAGGCGGGTGATGAGAAAGTTGAACCAGAAGAAGAATCTGCTTTGTTGTCATTGAATACATTTTTAGATGTTACAACAAAAATTGTCTTCTGAATTTGACTAATCCCCCCCCTTGGGGGGGAGCAGTAAGCAGCCACAAGTGGCGCTCTGGGAGCTAGCGCTGAGTGTCTCGCTCAGGGACACACCTGGTATGGGGAATGGGCACCTTCTCCATACCAGACTTCTGCCTTAACCCACTGAGCTACCAGGCCGCTCTACGTAAAGATGTTAAATATGTTTAGTGAATCAAGAGATTCTGCCACCTTCGGTAGATGTATGTTGTGTATTAAATGTTGCCAATGTTATTCCTGAGTCATCGGGTCTTGCCACACATTTACTTTACTTTACTTTACTTTGCTTGGCAGACTCTTTTATCCAAAGCGACTTACATGGAGCTTACATGATTTACAGATGTTACTTTGAGGGTTAGGGTTAGTGATTAGTGATTAATGACCACCTTTAACCCTCTGGGGACTTTGGGGTCATTTTTGCACACTTGGGCTATTCTTTTTTGGTTATTTCACTCTATGGTCATG